>VKOC01025507.1:0-14041 GCA_009364415.1 Spea multiplicata
TCCTGATGGAAGCTGGGTGTTTGTTGTACTAGTGGTTGCAGGGTGTTTTCTATCCAGCCAGATATATTCTCTGTCAGTGTACCAATTCCTGAGATGATGGGTCTCCCTGGGTTGCCTTCTTTGTGTATTTTGGGTAGCATGTAGAAGGAGCCCACTTTTGGATCTTCAGGTATTAGTGGTTTTAGCTGGTCTTTAATGGTGTCTGGCAGTTTTTGTATTATCCTATTGAGTAGTTTAGTAAATTCCTTGGTGGGATCATCCTGTAGTTTCACATAGTGTCTTTCATCTGACAGTTGTCTATTTGCCTCATGTATATAGTCAGTGGTGTTCATAATGACAACAGCACCCCCCTTGTCCACCGGTTTAATAATTATATCCTGGTTGTCCTTCAGGGATTGAATAGCTTTGTGTTCTTTGTGTGTCAGGTTGGGTGTTGGGTCACCCTGTTTCTCCAGTATTTCCACAGTGGCTCTGTTTCTGAAGCTCTCTATGTACCTGTCCAGTGTAGGGTTTCTGCCTGGTTTTGGGCTCCAAGTGGATCTTTTTGTGGGAACCCGGGTATTGTGATGTTGCTCTGTGGTGTTGGTGTCTTCTCTATCATGGAAGAATTCCTTGAGTCTGAGTTTTCTGAAGTATTCCTCCATGTCGCTGCATAGTGTAACCTTGTCCACAGGTTTAGTGGGACAGAATGACAGGCCTTTGGAGAGGACAGATAGTTCTTCTCTGCTCGGTCTGTGTGTTGAGAGGTTCACAATGCAGTTCTGCTTTACTTGGCTGATGGATTCTGGTGTGAAACCTGCTTTGTTTCTCAGTCTCTGTAGTTTCTTATTTTTAGTGTTGATGAGGAGTGTTTGTAGTTTCCTGTAGTACTGCTGCAGGGTCTGTTTTATGTCCTCATAGTCTGGTCCGAGCTGTTCCTTGAGGGTAGATATCTCTGCTTGTAATTTTGATTTCCTATTGTAACAAATCCTAATGAGGTTGTTGCGTAGCCTTTGTGATGTTCTTGTGCACAGTTGTTGTGCATATCTGCTGTTGTATGTGTCCAGAGTGGGATTCTTCAGTACAAGTCCTTTAGGGATTAGATTTTCCTTTTTGCATGTAGTAAGGAAGAAGATGTCGCTGTCCAGGTGTGCAAGTTTCTTCAAGAGGTCTTTTACATTTCGTATGGTGCGGTACATTGGGGTATCTTCCATGATGATAAAAGATGAGAGTTGGTACCGTGTTAGCCGTAGAATTACAAGAGACAAGTGGAGTTTGAATGATACCTTTATTAGCTAACTGAGTAAACATAGATTGCAAGCTTTCAGGACCCCTCAGGTCCCTTCATCAGGCATGTTATACAATAATGTGAAAAACCTCTCTTTAAGTAGCAGACACATAGCATGGTTACAATTGGGAAGCAGATAACATCAAAATGTCTAAGACAAGGTTCTTTGATCAGTCAATAGTGTTAAAATCAGAGGAGGATTGGAGTCATAAAAGGAGGTGTCAGGAGGTATTCACAACTCTAATGGGGTCAGGTTGTGTGCATGTCTGGTTTGTTATCTACAAAGTGATAATGGGATATAAATTCCCTATCCCGGTTGAGGCCAGCATTTAAAGAGTTAAATTTAAGTATTAATTTAACCTCCCATATTTTCTCTCCCTCTGGGTTTTGAACAGTCCCATTAATACAGCCAGTCTGATGTCACTGATGCTATGTCCATTTTGGCAAAAATGTTCTCCCACTGGTGTCTCTGCTCTCTTGTTGTTGATGTGGAATCTGTGTGAATTAAACCTTTTATGTAATGGCTGGCCTGTTTCACCCACGTAGAGGGGGGGGCGTGGCCGACCTGCGACATAGATGACGCCTAAGTCTGTAGCTCCCGCTCCTCGTGCCTAAAAAGACGCTTCAGTTTCCAGCAAAGTCCCTCAAAATGGGCAAACATTCCAGACTTAACTCCCCGAAACCTTCGGGATCTAGGGAGAAGTCGGCTCTTACCTCTGTGCGCTCCTACTTTCAAGCGTCGTCGGATCAAGATTCCCGCGACTCCTCTCACAGGCCGCCATCTTCGCCACCTAGCCCTGCTAGTGAAGCAGATGTGGAGGTTCAGCGGACCCGGCAATCACTCCGGGCTCCCTCGGCAGAGCGGTTGTGGCGCGATAAGCTGGATTCCCTACCTTCGAAGGATGACATCTCGGCGATCGTGGATCACGCTACACAAGGCCTGCATGCGAGTCTCTCTGCTATACAAGCAGACATCCGCCATATTGGGGACCGCGTGGCCTCCTTGGAAGATGTCCAACCGAAGATCTGTACAACAGTGGACTCCCTTACCGTACGGCTGCGGGACCAAGCAGACGCTATGGTGCAGCTTACAAGGAAGATGGATGACCTGGATAACAGGGGCCGAAGAAA
Source organism: Spea multiplicata (assembly GCA_009364415.1). Classification (NCBI taxonomy): domain Eukaryota; kingdom Metazoa; phylum Chordata; class Amphibia; order Anura; family Pelobatidae; genus Spea; species Spea multiplicata. The sequence goes on from VKOC01025507.1 coordinate 2,399, forward strand.
CAACATACGGGTACGTGGCTTACCGGAGTCCGTTGTTCACGACGATATTGCCCCGACACTACAAATTATATTTAATAAGATTCTCCGTCGACCGGACGACACGGTCATCCGCTTTGACAGAGCTCACAGGGCCCTCCGGCAGAGGCCTGTGGGAGCGGCACCTCCCCGGGATATTATTTGTTGCTTGCAAAGTTATCCCCTGAAGGAGGATATTATGCGTGCCTATAGGAGCAATGCGGCCTGCTCCTGGGACTCTCATCCCATCACGCTTTTTCAAGATCTTTATCCATTCACATTACAAGCTCGGAGGATGCTCAAACCAGTCACACAAGCTTTACGGGCGGCTAACATCCCCTATCAATGGGGCTTCCCGTTTGCCTTGCTGGTTCGCCGCGGTAACGCGACTCACATAGTTCGCCATGCGTCTGATGTCCCTTCGTTCACTGAGGCCCTGGGCTTACCCACCTGTGAAGTCACCGATTGGGAGCCATCCTTCGTCGCACCAGCACCCCTTTTGGATTCATCTCAAGAATGGTCTCCTAGACCGCAAAGGAGGAAGCGGCACAAGCTCCAGGACACCCCATGAGTGAGGACGTCCGCACGGTGGGCTCGTCCTGCCTTATCCCGTGGACATCGCTCCGGTTTGCCGGTCTAGGACAGCTCCATGTTCCAGGCGTTATGTGGCTGCGACGCACCTATCGTTGCTCAGGGTGTATCCTTACTTTTTCCTTTGGTTCTAATTTTCCTTTTTTATTGCTACATACTACACTCTCTTACCTCTGCACGCGGAGCTCTTACCTGTATTGCCGGACATTGTCGTCTTTTTTCCTTTTTTTTTAATGATTTTATGATTTTGCATGCGTTTCGCCGTTGCCCCTTATGGGACGCTTTTGACTACGTTCTCTTGAAGTAGGGAACCATTATTTCTTTTTTTCTAGGCCCGTTGGAGCGGGACGCGATATCTCCTGCCCTCTTTGTACTCATTCTCTCTGCCTTAGGCAGTGAAGTTTGCGTGATAGGTTTGCGCTTCTTCCCCCCGAGCCTACTTACCTGACCCTTTCTCCAGGTTCAGGTACAGGGTTCTGACCTTCTCTAAGGTCATTTGGCTCAATACTCGATGCTGCAGCATCTAGCGTGGTTCTATGCTATGTTGGTTGTGGTTTTATGTTGTGTTCTTGATTTTTACTGTTTTATTTCTTTTTGTTTCTTTTATTGCTCCAGGGGTGGCATTGTCTCAGCGGGGTTCCTCCTGATATCCTTCTCATGGCCCCTGATTTAATTAAATTTACATCACTTAACGTTAGAGGTTTGAATAAGCCCCAACAACGTTCGAAGGTCCTCTACACCTTGCAGCACCAGAAATCCCATGTCGTCTTCCTACAGGAAACCCATTTCAGGCCTCCTCACGAGTTTCGACTAACGAATAAATACTTCCAACATGCCTTTCTGGCGAGTGCTCCTGAGTCAAAGACGAAAGGGGTTGCCATTCTCATTCACAAATCCCTTCCATTTAAGCTCCTGGATGTCTGGAGGGACCCCGAGGGGAGGGCCATATTCTTGAAATGCTATTTCGGGAACCAAAAAGTCACATTGGGTAATGTGTATGCTCCTAATCGTAACCAGGCCTCCTTTTTATGCACTATGTTGAATAGATTTGAATCCTTCCAGGAAGGCTTAAATGTTTTTGGGGGCGATTTTAATATGGTTTTGGACCCGCGTAGGGACTCCTCCACTCACACCTCCTCTATCCCCTACTCTAGCATTAAAAAAGTTAAGCGGCTACTACATTTACACCAGCTAATTGATACCTGGAGATCGCAGCACCCGACGACTAATGACTATACTTATTATTCTCACGTGCATAATAGATACACACGGATTGATAGTCTGTTCCTCTCACACCATCATCTTTTGCATCTGCATTCTTCTGAAATTGGCTCACAGACACTTAGCGACCATGCCCCCACTCACTTTACTCTACGCTTCATGAACCCCACGCCCAAACAGTGGGGCTGGCGGCTCAACGAAAATTTAATTGACAACCCTCACCATGTTGCTGAGCTCTCGACTCACCTTCAGAATTATTTTCGAGATAATATTACAGCGGAGTTGCCCTTCCCCTTGATATGGGAGGCCCATAAGCCAGTCATCCGTGGTCACTTGATCAAATTGGGCTCCACGCTTAAACGGTTAAAATTGGCCGCTATTCTAGATCTCACACGTAAACTCCACCGCCTCGAACAATCCCACAAACTCACACTCGCCCCGGAGGTCTTGACGCAATTGCACACTATACGTGACCAACTGGCCTCTCTCCTGGACGACACCACGAAACGACATTTTCTTCTGACCAAAAAATTGTTTTATGAGCTGGGTAACAAACCGGGCAAACTATTGGCCAGGGCTCTGCGGGTGCGAAGGGCCTCCACTTATATTCCTAAAATTAGATCCCCTGACGGCTCTGTCCAATATGAATCTCATGGAATCGCTAAATGCTTCCACTCTTATTATAAGGCGCTGTATGACATTAGCCCCCCGTCTGCTGGCTCCCCTGCACACCTTCAAAGTATTGATGACTATTTACAAAAATACTTGCCCCAGAGATTGGACGGAGATGCGCTCACTTTTTTAAATGCCCCTGTGACAGGGGACGAGATTCTAGCTGCCCTGAGACTTACCCCCCGTGGTAAATGTCCCGGCCCGGACGGTTTTACTACCGGGTATTACCAAAAATTTTTTCCTGTGTTAGGTCCTCACTTAGTCACCTTATTTAACGCCTTGGCCGCGGGGACGCCACTTGACAGCCAGTCCAACGTAGCTCACATTTCGGTTATACCCAAGCCGGGCAAGGATCCTGAGCTGTGTGCTAATTACCGCCCTATTTCCCTGATAAATGCTGACATCAAGTTGTTGGCCAAGGTGATGGCGATGCGCTTACAAAGTTATGTACCCTCTCTCATTCACAAGGATCAGGTCGGATTCGTGCCTGGGAGAGAGGCCAGGGACAATTCTATTCGCGCACTCAATCTCATTACTCATGCTCGCACGCACAACATCCCGTACGCCTTGGTTTCTATGGACGCCGAAAAGGCGTTTGATCGGGTGTCCTGGCCCTTCCTCTTTCGGGTTTTGCATAAGTTAGGCATCCACGGCCCATTTCTCAATCAACTCACTGCTTTATACACTAATCCCTCTGCACGCATAAAAGTCAATGGTATTCTCTCGGATGCCCTGCATCTTAGGAACGGCACACGACAGGGGTGTCCCCTCTCCCCGCTTCTGTTTATCCTAGCTATGGAACCTCTGGCCCAGGCGATACGCGACAATGATCTGATTACGGGTTTGACTATTGCGAATACCACTCATAAGATTGCAATTTACGCGGATGACATGCTGTGCATGTTGACCAACCCACTCTCCTCCCTCGAACAAGTTGTTTCGGAATTGTCTCGGTTTAACCTTCTGTCCAATTATCGAATTAATTTGCAAAAATCGGAAATTTTAGGCATAAATATCCCTACTGCCCTACGGTCGGTGATGGCTCACGCCTTCCCTTTCAAGTGGCAGGATTTGGCTTTTAAGTATTTAGGTCTCTGGCTCCCGGCGGACCCCTCTCAAATTGTACAACTTAACTTTTCGGCCCTTCTGGCTACGGTGATTCAGGATCTCCGCAAATGGTCGGTACCCCATATCTCGTGGTTTGGTCGCATAGCTGTACTTAAGATGAACATTCTCCCGAGATTTCTATATCTCTTTCAGTGTTTGCCTGTATTTTTACCTAGAAGCTTCTTTCGTGCCTGCCAGAGGGTCTTTACACGGTATGTGTGGAGAGGGGGGTCGCCTAGACTGTCCTTTGCGCACTTGTCTCGCTCCAAATCAAGGGGAGGTATGGCCCTCCCCAATTTGGAGTGGTATTGGCTTGCGTCCCATTTGCGGAGGGTAGTGGAGTGGTCGTTGGAGGCCCCCAAGCTATGGGTTCACCTTGAAAATTCTTTTTTTACCTGCAACATCGCGGCTGCCCCTTGGTTACCGGGAGGTTCTGGGTGCTTTACCCATTCCTCTCATCCCACTATTTCGGCTACTTTGAAGGCCTTCCGTAGGGTGACAAAGGGGGCTATTCTTACCTCGACACCAAGTCCACTTCTTCCATTGACTTGCAATCCTGAGTTACCCATTCACATCACGGACGACATGACAAGATCACTTACCTCGGCGCGTTCCGGTCCTTTGAGGCTTTGTCACATATTGCAGGCGGGTACTTTCCGGTCTCTTGGGGACCTACTGCATCCAGTTACACCTTCCTTCCATATGGCTTTTGTTTATCACGGGATCAAGCATTATGTCTCCTCCTTTCTACCTAATCCCCAACTTACCAGACCTCTGTCGGGGTTTGAACAGTTATGTTTGGCTGGTTCTGAGCCGGCACATTTATTATCCACACTTTATACTATGCTTCAGGAGGCATTCGGAACCGCCAAGCCCTTTTATTTTAGTTTATGGGAACGGGATCTACAATCACCTCTGACTGATGCTGACTGGGATAAGGTGCTTCAACTCACCCATAAAGGGGCTATATCCAGTTGGGTTCAGGAAGGCAACTACAAGTTGCTGTCCCGGTGGTATAGAGTCCCGGCCGAAATGCACCGTTTCCTCCCTCAGGTTTCACCCCTTTGTTGGAGGTGTGGGCAGGAGGATGGCACTTACACACATATTTGGTGGGACTGCGCCCACATTCGTCCATTCTGGCGGGCTGTGGTGAAAGTTATCCGTGATATTGCGGACCCTGATATCGAGTTCTCGCCACTAGGTTTACTGTTACATCATACTCAGTCCTCGTTGCCCTCCTATAAGAAATCCCTGGCCATCCACCTGGTCCATGCTGCTAAGGCCGTCATTCCCCGATTCTGGAGGGTGCCGGGCCCTCCCCCGCTCTCAGCTTGGGTGACCAGAGTCAATAATATCGCTCACATGGAAGATTTGGTGGCATCTGCTCATGGTCGTGAATACGCCAATGGTCTCAAGTGGCTGCCATGGGTGACTTTTGTCGCCTCTCCCCAGCTGCTCGATTTATATCTTCCGTAGTGACTTTTCTGTTAGGGGGTCGTTTTCGCTGGGGTACTTCCATTCCAGGCCCCGATCTGTATCTGATGACATCCTTGCCATGTGTTGCTCACTGTCATACCCTTGGAGCGTGTTTTTCTGTTTTTGTTTATATTTATGTTTCTGTTTCCTATTTCTTTTTATTGTTTATTGACGAAACCACTGTCAGGATTCTCTATCCACTGCGTCACCTGCATGGATGCTATGAGTCTTAATGTGACTTTGTTATGGCTCATCCAGGTTATGTACGGCCTTTCGGCTGAGTTCTATGGTCTTACACAACGCCTTGTTTTTGTTATTCCTGGCACTTCGCTTCACGTCATTCTCTCTGCATACGTGTACCTCACGGGTCGTTTCTGACCTATTCTGTACTACTTACCTTATGATGTTTGCTGCTTTATTGTGATATGATCTGTCAATAAACGATGTTGAACACCCACGTAGAGGGCTGTTGGACACTTTGCACACATGATAAGGTAAACCACATTAGAAGACTTGCAGGAGAAGGCACCATTGATCTTATGGAGTGTATTAGAATTTGGTATAGGCACCATGTCCACAGTGTGGATGTGTGCGCATGTTTTACACCTTCCTTGTAGGCAGGGGAAAGTGCCATTTTTTGTGGACTTGTTCAGAGCACTCCTGGTTAATAGTTGTTTAAGATTGGGCGGCTGTCTGAAGGAAAGTAGGGGAGGCTGTGGAAAAATTTCCCTGAGTCTGTCGTCGGTGTGTAGTGTTGCTTGAAGTTCTTTAGATATTTTGCGTAGAGCTTCTACCTGGGGGTGGTAAGTGACAACCAGCGGCACACGGGTTCCAGTATGATGTTCTTTGTACTTTAGTAATTTTTTTCTGGGAATGTTGGTGGCCTTCTGTATCTGGTTGTCAATTATCCTGGCATTGTAGCCCTGGTTCATAAAGTCTCCCCTTAGTTTCTGGAGCTGTTTGTCGCGATCTGCTGTGTCAGAACAGATGCGGTTGTATCTTATGGCCTGGCTGTATATGATAGAGTTTTTTGTATGTTTAGGGTGGAAGCTGTTGTTTTTAAGGTAAGTCGGTCTGTCTGTTGGTTTGCGATACAGGGATGTGTGGATGGTATTGTTCTTAATGCTGATGGTGGTGTCCAGGAAGTTTATTTTTGTGGGTGAGTGGCTGATTGTGAGGTTGATGGTGGGGTGGAATGCATTGTAGTTCTCGTGGTGAGAAGTTCCTCTTTACTGGCGGTCCAGATGATTAGAATATCATCTATATAGCGAAGGTACACCAGGGGTTTTGTTTGGCAGGTGGATATGGAATCTTCTTCTAATTTTGCCATAAAGAGGTTGGCGTATTGTGGCGCCATTCGAGTACCCATCGCAGTCCCAGTTTTCTGGATGTAGAGGTCCTGTCCAAACCTGAAATAGTTGTGGTTAAGTATAAATTGAATGAGCTGCGTAACTGATTCGGTGTCCATGTTGTGTCGGTTCAGGTATTCCTGGCATGCTGCTATGCCATCTCTGTGTGGGATGTTGGTATATAGGGATTCAACGTCCATGGTGGCCAGGAGAGTGTTATGTGGGAGTGGGCCCAGGTCAGCCAGTTTGTTTAAGAGGTCTGTGGTGTCCTGAAGGAAGCTGGGTGTTTGTTGTACTAGTGGTTGCAGGGTGTTTTCTATCCAACCAGATATATTCTCTGTCAGTGTACCAATTCCTGAGATGATGGGTCTCCCTGGGTTGCCTTCGTTGTGTATTTTGGGTAGCATGTAGAAGGATCCTAATTTTGGATTCAATCCCTGAAGGACAACCAGGATATTATTATTAAACCGGCGGACAAGGGGGGTGCTGTTGTCATTATGAACACCACTGACTATATACATGAGGCAAATAGACAACTGTCAGATGAAAGACACTATGTGAAACTACAGGATGATCCCACCAAGGAATTTACGAAACTACTCAATAGGATAATACAAAAACTGCCAGACACCATTAAAGACCAGCTAAAACCACCAATACCTGAAGATCCAAAAGTGGGCTCCTTCTACATGCTACCCAAAATACACAAAGAAGGCAACCCAGGGAGACCCATCATCTCAGGAATTGGTACACTGACAGAGAATATATCTGGCTGGATAGAAAACACCCTGCAACCACTAGTACAACAAACACCCAGCTTCCTTCAGGACACCACAGACCTCTTAAACAAACTGGCTGACCTGGGCCCACTCCCACATAACACTCTCCTGGCCACCATGGACGTTGAATCCCTATATACCAACATCCCACACAGAGATGGCATAGCAGCATGCCAGGAATACCTGAACCGACACAACATGGACACCGAATCAGTTACGCAGCTCATTCAATTTATACTTAACCACAACTATTTCAAGTTTGGACAGAACCTCTACATCCAGAAAACTGGGACTGCGATGGGTACTCGAATGGCGCCACAATACGCCAACCTCTTTATGGCAAAATTAGAAGAGGATTTCATATCCACCTGCCAAACAAAACCCCTGGTGTACCTTCGCTATATAGATGATATTCTAATCATCTGGACCGCCAGCAAAGAGGAACTTCTCACCTTCCACGAGAACTACAATGCATTTCACCCCACCATCAACCTCACAATCAGCCACTCACCCACAGAAATAAACTTCCTGGACACCACCATCAGCATTAAGAACAATACCATCCACACATCCCTGTATCGCAAACCAACAGACAGACCGACTTACCTTAAAAACAACAGCTTCCACCCTAAACATACAAAAAACTCTATCATATACAGCCAGGCCATAAGATACAACCGCATCTGTTCTGACACAGCAGATCGCGACAAACAGCTCCAGAAACTAAGGGGAGACTTTATGAACCAGGGCTACAATGCCAGGATAATTGACAACCAGATACAGAAGGCCACCAACATTCCCAGAAAAAAATTACTAAAGTACAAAGAACATCATACTGGAACCCGTGTGCCCCTGGTTGTCACTTTCCACCCCCAGGTAGAAGCTCTACGCAAAATATCTAAAGAACTTCAAGCAACACTACACACCGACGACAGACTCAGGGAAATTTTTCCACAGCCTCCCCTACTTTCCTTCAGACAGCCGCCCAATCTTAAACAACTATTAACCAAGAGTGCCCTGAACAAGTCCACAAAAAATGGCACTTTCCCCTGCCTACAAGGAAGGTGTAAAACATGCGCACACATCCACACTGTGGACATGGTGCCTATACCAAATTCTAACACACTCCATAAGATCAATGGTGCCTTCTCCTGCAAATCTTCTAATGTGGTCTACCTTATTATGTGTGCAAAGTGTCCAACAGCCCTCTACGTGGGTGAAACAGGCCAGCCATTGCATAAAAGGTTTAATTCACACAGATTCCACATCAACAACAAGAGAGCAGAGACACCAGTGGGAGAACATTTTTGCCAAAATGGACATAGCATCAGTGACATCAGACTGGTTGTATTAATGGGACTATTCAAAACCCAGAGGGAGAGAAAAATATGGGAGGTTAAATTAATACTTAAATTTAACTCTTTAAATGCTGGCCTCAACCGGGATAGGGAATTTATATCCCATTATCACTTTGTAGATAACAAACCAGACATGCACACAACCTGACCCCATTAGAGTTGTGAAGACCTCCCGACACCTCCTTTTATGACTCCAATCCACCTCTGATTTTAACACCATTGACTGATCAAAGAACCTTGTCTTAGACATTTTGATGTTATCTGCTTCCCAATTGTAACCATGCTATTTGTCTGATACTTAAAGAGAGGTTTTTCACATTATTGTATAACATGCCTGATGAAGGGACCTGAGGGGTCCTGAAAGCTTGCTATCTATATTTACTCAGTTAGCTAATAAAGGTATCATTCAAACTCCATTGTCTCTTATGAGTTTATGAATGCTATGGTATTTCTCCCTTTAAATATATCAAGGCTAAAAAGCAGCAAGGTTTAAATATACATGACCAGGACTGAACAATACCCAAGCTGATACTAGTTCCTAGATAAAATCAACTTTGTTGTATTTCACTGTAATAATTGGATTTTTAATACTTACTACTAACAAAATTATTATATTTTTAAATAAAACTTGAGTGCATTAGGGATTAAACTTTAAAAAGTATGTGTAATGGATATTTCCTCTGGGGCTGAGATTGTTTAAGGAATTGTTTTCCCTTTGTGTCGTTTATTCTTGAGGATTTAAATGATTAAGATCATTTATTCTTCTGAAGCAAATATGAAAATAATAGCAAGGTTCTGTATCAGACTTTATGAAAATCAAATAAATTGATTTTCACATAAATGCAAAGCTGGAAACACTGATCAGCATGCTAAGGAACATATTTAAACTAGTTTTATAAAAGTGAATAACTTAAAGCATTTAACATATATATGAGGTTTTCAAATATATATATATATATATATACACACACACAGAGGCAATTTATGTAAAAATCTGTCTTAAAATATGATATGAACAAACATTAATTGTTTTAACGAATAAACAAATAATTGTATTGTTCTTGTACATTATTGAATATTATTAAAACATTCACAATGTAGGTTGAAAAACGTATGTATACAATTCAACAAAAAGCTAATTGGAGTCATGAGTTAGCAAATCTGGAGTCCAATTAATGAAAAGCTACTGTTTTGGAGCTACTTTGACATAAAAAAAACACTCAACCATGAGTTTGCTATTCTCAAGAAGCATCTGCTAATGCAAACCATGCCACACAAAAAATAGTTTTACATAGTTTACGTATTCATCAGTCCACAGTTTTGTTTATAAATAGAGACACTTTAGTACTGTGGCCAGTCTCCCTAGAAGTGGGCCAAGATGACTCCAAAGGTACAACACAGAATGTTCAATGATTTGAAGGCTAGCATCTAGTTAATATCTTTGTTCATGAGTCTACCCTATGCAAAACATTGAAAAGGCACAAAGCCCATGGCAGGACAACACAGATAAAGCCACTGGTCTCCAATTTAACATTGCTGTTTGCCTGAAGTTTGACAAAGAGCACTCCACAACACTCCTACAGATTGTTTTGTGGACTGATGAACATGTACCACTACATATGAGTTAAAAGGGCACTGCATACCCACATGATAACATGAGACCCCTGAGATCATGGTTGCTGCGGGCTTTTGCCATGCATTAAAGATGCCCTGGCGGTCATGCACCCACATCAGCTCCTTTAGTGCGCTGCCGCATGGCTGTTTTGTTTATATTTAGGGTGGTCTGGGCAATTCCCCCTCTACCCAAAGGCCCACCACCGGCAGTAATGCACCAATTTACACACACATCAAGCAACATGCTATGGACTCAATTTCTCGAAAAAATTTGACCAGTTAAATGATTCCTCAGAGTGAGGAAGGTGATATGGCAGCAGCAGAAGTAGTAGCATGGCACTAGGAGAAGGTTGACTTTTGCACATATACAGCCCCTGAGGGTGGTACAGTGTACCTCCCATCACTATATACTGAGCCAGACACTGACAGAGATACAGCATGACTCATAATATCACATTAGTATATTACCATACCTGCTCGATTATAAGATAACCCCCCCCTAAAATTTGAATTTAGGAAAAAAGAAAAAGCCTGACTATAAGACTACCCTATAAGACAAAGTGTTACTTGTAAATATTAATTTACATGTAAACTATTTTTTTGTATTTAATACAAACTATGATTGAGAAAAATGTTTTTTTTGTTTTTATTTCCTTTTATTTGCCCCCCAGTTATGCACATCTGCACCCTATGTGCCACTCTGCCTCCCTGATTTGCATTTTAACCCCCTATATGCCACTCTTACCCAACCCCCGATTTACCAGTGCATCCCTAGACTTGTCCCCCGTGCTTCAGATTCCCTGGTGTCTAGTGGGGGAAGCCGGTGGAGGTCTGTGCAATGCGTGCAGACAACCTCCGCTGCTGCTGGCTGGTACAGTGCTGTGGGGGATCTGGATCTTAGTCTTGTAGTCAGACCTCTATGTGAGGTCTGATTATAAGACGACCTCGAATATAAGACGAGGGGTATTTTTCAGAACATTTGCTCTGAAAAAAACCTTGTCTTATAATCGAGCAAATATGGTAATATCACTTTTTAAGTATATGTGCTGGGCCATTGGTGCAAGCTTTTTACAACAAGTAGCTGTAGGCAAAACATTTGTCCAATAATGATACATTATTAAAGGCCAATTTAAATGTATAAAAGGACCAGCTTGAAGAAACTATGAAAAATTGACCCATGAGAATGCACAATTATGTATCCATTGACCCACATAGCAGGCACAGATCTCACACCCCCAAAAGCCAGCCCTGACACCTAGGTTACACACAGGGGACTTGCCCCAGCACCCAGATTTCATCCACGGGACTTGCTCAGCATCCAGATTTAATCCACGGGAAATGCTCAGCACCCAATTGCATCCAAACAACTTGCTCAGCATGCAGATTGTACTCATAGGACTTGCAGCAGCATCCAGATTGCATAAACAGGACTTGCCCCAGCACCCAGGTTGCTCCCAGAGG
>VKOC01025510.1:0-10000 GCA_009364415.1 Spea multiplicata
TGTCTGTAAGTCTTTAGTGATCTTGTCTAAGCATCATTTGTGTGTTAGTGCATGGTCAGCGTGAGCGTATGGTGTCGAGGGTGAGCCTGGAGTTAATGGGGAGGGAGAAAGGTAGTGTATGTATAGTTATAGTATTTTAGGTTGAGAAAAGACTTGCGTCCATCAAGCTCAACCCTTTTCCTATTCCTTGTTAACCGCTAGAGATCCAAAAGAAGGAAACAAATAAACCTTAAAATTTTGAATTCTTGACTCCAGATTTCTCCTTAGATCAACAAGCACTAAATACATATGCATTCATGTTCTGCTTCATTAAAAAAGTATCCTGGCCCCTTTTAAAGGCATCCAATGTATTTGCTAGCACAAAGTATGTGGCAGGCAGTGAATTCCATACTTTTATTGCCCTTACTGTAAAAAAATCCCCTCTGCGGTCATAGACTAAATTTCTTTTCCTTTCCTTTTTAATGGGTGACCTCATGTCCTTGGTAATGTTCTATTAATGAACAGGTCTTTAGAGGGCCCTTGGTATGGGCCCTGTACACATTTATATAACATTATCATATGTCCTCTAAGACGCCATTTTTCTAATGTGTACAAATTTAACTTTTTTTGATAACTAAAACTTTCCATTCCCCTTATTTGTTTTGTGGCCCTTCTCTGAACTTTCTCTAGTTCCATAATGTATTTTTTAAGAAAAGACACCAAGAATTGAACTGCATATTCAAGGTAGGGTATTACCATGGACCTGTAAAGAGGCAGAATAATATCTTCCTCGCGTAAGTCAATACTCCTTTTAATACATGCCAATATCTTATTTGCCTTTGCACCCGCTAGCTGGCACTGTGCACTACTGCTAAGTTTATTGTCTACTTTTTCAGTAGATTTCACCAAGGAAACACCATTTAAATGATACTATGCATTTTTATTATTATGCCCAAAGTGCATAATTCTACATTTGTCTACATTGTGTAAGTGCATGGTATTACAGTGAGTGCTTATGTTATTTACTAGGGGGGCAAAATACTGTAACCAGGCGCCACTAACCCTAGGTTTACTCCTGCGTCATGATGCACAGGTGCGAACACCGCATAGAGAGGGCACTAAGAAATGATCAGCCTTGGGTAACAAATGGGTGCCTTGGGTGGTAGGAAGATCAGTGCCAAAAGGAAACACCAAGCAACCACCTAGCCTTCTTGTGGAGACATAGGTAGGTGTAGGATCTTGAGGCTTCTGATACTTGGATTAATTGCAGCTTTTAATGATATAGTGGGAGGCGCAAGGGGTTGAGATTAATGGTGCATCTGCTCTCCCCAGTCCACATTCCATGCCCATTTTTGTGGAGCATAGATAACCCTTCATTATTATTTCTTTAGAGCATGGGAAACCCTAAAATTCTTTTGGATCTATTCACTAAGAAGTCAAGTGGTCAGTTAAGAGTTAACTCAACTGATCAGACATGACGGCAGTTGCATGTCTTCACATGCTAACACTTTGGCATGCGAGTACCTGCAACTTTTAAATATTGAGTGTTGTAGGCAAGGTCATGGAAAATCAATAGCAATCAATTTATCGGAAACTTACAAACTAACTAAAAATCATGATCCCCCGTTCCCCATCTGACATGTGATGAGGGATAGTTAAATAGCCCTGGGGTCATATGCTCCTTTGTACCCCCCTTTTCCCCATCTCTTGCAAATAGGGATGGGATGTGGGCTGAAAGCTATTAATCCCACCCCCTTCTTGCTTGTCTGAAGGTTTACGGATGCGGCTGTAGTATAAGAAGGCAAGAGCCAGGTTTATATGGAGCAGGTAGAAGTGGTTAGAAGTAAAGAAGTGTGTGTGGGGGTGAAATTACAATGAACAGTTGTGAGGTTGAGGCAATGCATCCCAATTGGTACTTGCCATGTTATACCTCATACCTCAGTTGAAATCCATTCTTGAATGACTGGAGCAGTCATAGGGGAAAAAACTTTGGTTGCTCCAATGTTAGTTGTTTACACTATAACTGCTCCAGATTACCATTTAAACATTGGACATCTTTACATGATGCAGAGATTAACACAAAAACAGTTCTACATATGCCTATAAAATGATCATTCTGTGCACTATGTAATACCACAAGGCTGTCTTGTTTTCCCACAAACCTCAGGCTTTAGCTGTGGAAAACTCTGATGCTAACAAAATGCAGATTAATCAGGGGAGCAGACAAAATGCCTCAGCGGCTGCAGATCAAAGCCAGGGAGCTGGAAGACATTACAGTGTAATGTGGGTACAATATTATAGGCCATTACCATAATGAATTCTGCTAGAAAGCAACATGTACTTAAATCCTTTCTTTTGATCTGTTAAAGATGCATTTATATGAATCAAGAAAAGACCTACTTATTATATTTTAGGATTTAACCTATTTCGACGTTTTTCTTTGCTCTCTAAACCTCATTACAATCACATCTAGGGATGTATAAAATTGTTTATAGTACAGAACTACTGATGGTTAAGCTTGTGTGTTCATTATGGACCAATAGAATCAATCAAGATAGATGAGTTATATTTTGGACCCAGCAAGCTGATCACAGCACTAATTACTTAATCTGAGCAAGGTTTTCTTGAAGGGAGATCTTGGAAGGTGAATGCTAGTGGAATGAATGAAGAGAATTCCCAGATATGACAGTAAAGCCAGAGTGGTGCACATGTGTGTTGAAACGTGCTTTTTTTGAACTGTGAGCATTAGCCCTGGTGTTCATTGCCAGTGTGGCTTGGTTCAAGGTCTCAGTAAAGGACTTTAAATGCAGTAATATGGATGTAGCTCCTACTCAAACAATAGCAATTGGTGAATTCACCATTTGTCAACTAATCTTTGATGTTTGTAACCTATTAGAAAGCACTATAGTGCTATAGATTAAGACTAAAGAGACCCAGATGCTGAGGAAAAACGAGAGCTTAGCCTTTAGGCAAACATTTTGTCTGAGCAATAGTAAGTAGTCTTACAAGAAAATTATTACATCTCAACAACATGGTGAATAATTCCCTTTAACTTAATTTTACAGGAAAAATAGCCCATATTACAAATTTAACCAAGTACTGCACTGAATAGAACACCGAATCTTCTTTTAACCATCACTATTACTTTTTACAAAGAGGAGGTATTAAATTGGCAGCACAATAATGGACTGATCAAGCCAGTTTTATATCATAATCAGTGACTGACATTCAATGTCTAAAATAGGACATAGAGATAACTAAATAATAGGCTGGTGAAAATCATTCAATAGCACTTGATTCAATTTGACAATGCATTAGATATATAAAGGGTCCCTATCTGTACTTAAAACATACTGGCCATTCACTAGTTTTAGAACTTAATATTATCGTTTCCACTTAGCTACTAATCAGCCTCTATTTTAAAATACATTTTAAAAAAAGTTTTACGTAAAACACAAAAGTATCTCTGGGTCTTGCCATATATATTGCCTGCCTTTGTTAAGCTTGCCTTTTTGAAAAGTAAAATATAAGCCATGGTGTTCTTTGCTGTGTTATTAGCCCTGAGCGGAAACAGCATGTTTTACCAAATGCCTCGCTCTAATTATTTTAGGGTTGTCACCAAACCTGCACTTTTGACAGAAGAGCAGTAATAAATTTACCTGGTGCTGATAATAATCCCATATCAACCAATATTTTAAATGAATGAAAAAATATAATTTTGTTTTGGGGAGTTTAGCTAGAGGCTAGTGGGCAATGCTTTTTTATGTGGCTTGGTGACTATACATTTAGAAGAAATGGAAGATGTGCATTTAAACACATATTCTGCTGTTTAGGTACAAATTGTGGTTTACTCAATTAAAAGGTTTGCAAACACCATTAAAATAATTTGCAGATTTCTAATGCAGAAGGGCAAAACTGACTCCATATAATCATACCTGGGAACTCCCCGGGTTTGACCCAGAGATTGCCGGGTGAAGCACTGCTTCTCCGGTTCAAGACCCGAATTCTCCGGGTCGTGACACACCCCGCTCCCCGCCCATTTTCCCTATAAATGGGGGTGTTTCTGGCTGACATCAGCTGGACCTCCCACTGACGCCAGTTGGACCTCCCACTGACGGCAGCGGGACCTCCCTCCGACGGCAGTGGGATCGCTCACTGGCGGCAGCGGGACAGCCTATTGACGTCACGGGACCGTCCACTGATGTCAGTGGGCAGTCCTGGCCGCGTCCCGCAAGAGAAGCCTCCGGGTAGCCGGAGCCCAGAAGTTCCCAGGTATGCATATAATACATACAGTGAGGGATTTTCCAAAACTCTCACTGATATAGTAATGCATTATTCATGGCCAGACAATCTTGCAGGAGAAGTTCACAGGGCTTGACCCTTCACAATGCATAGGATTGTTAGGGAGTTGAAATTTTCTATTCTTGTCAGGCCCCATTCAGGCTGCGGAGCTGCTTCTCTCTTGTTCCCCCCGTCTCACTAGAGCCCCCCCTCTTGCTAGAGTTTCCCCTTTGCTGTGGTCCATTCCTGGATTTCCATATGCTCTGTTCTGTGCTTCTGATTCCTTGATTCCGGTTTTGCTCTTTGGTTCAGCTCTGTTTCCTTTTTCTGTTTTCCTATAAGGTGTGCCCCACCCATTTGTTCTGTTTGTCTCAGTCTGCAGTCTAAAGGTATGTCCTCTTTGGTTTTGTGTTTAGATTCAATGTTTAGTTTCAGTTTATTAGTAATTCAGTAGGCAGAGTTTAGTGTTAGGACCCACCGAATATTGAAGTACTTTGGTGTAGTGGTGGGCTAAGCATACTATGGCCATATGATGTGATGGAATCTCCAATTGTTATCTCCTATGCTAGTTCCTGTATTCATGTTTGTCTGTCTCTTATGTACTTTTGCCCTCCTTTCCCTGAATCATTTGAGGATCTCGGTTCCTCTCTCCTCTCCCCCATGTCCCAATTAAGGTGTCCTTTCCTTAGGAGAAGCGTCTGAGGATTTCGGCTCCTTACTCCATCCCCTTGTGTTCCTTGCCTTGTTCCCTTTCCTTTGTTGTGTCCTGTATCATGTATGTATTGTCTGGTTATGTTTATTGCTTGGTCTCCCTGTCCCTTGCTTGCTCTGTTCCCCTTGCTTGCTATGTATCGAAGGGGTTAACGGGAGAGGAAATCCATAGGTTTGCTGTCAGGGGTTACAAAGACCATTACAAAGACCAATTGGGTGATGCCAGAGGAGGTCCCTGTAGGTGACCAATAGGCTCATTCCCACTGCCCTGTAACCCGGGACGGCGAACCTACGGATTTCCGCTTCCGTGAATCCCGCAATGCCGTGAAGACAAGGTAAGCTAGATGGGGAAGGGACCGGGGAGAGTAGTAGACGAAGACGATCAAGAAGATCTTTGTGGTGTGTGTCTTCGTCTTCGCCTACGTTTTACCACCGCCGTCTTCTCTTCGTCGTGTCTTCGGAACGAATGCGAAAAAGCTCTCTTCGTGTTCGTTTTCATGTTCGCCTGAAGAAGAATGCACAAGTCTAATCAGAAGCACGGAACAGAGTATTTGAAATCCGGGAATGGACAGCTTGTTTTTTCATGAGCACCTACTCCTTCCTAGTTGCCACAATAAAATGCCACAATATTGAGTACATTATAGCGTAGCTAGTGACATATTTTGTCAATGTAGGACAGCCACAATAGAAACATGATGTAAGAAATCACTCAATAATAATATGTTGACTCTATAATCCTGCTCCTATTATGTACCAATGGTTTTCCCATATACACAGCACCTCACAAAGAATAATTTTCACTCCTCTCCAAGAAATAAATTGCTCTTCTCCAAACAATAAATGTATGATGGCCCATACATAAACAATGAATTCCTCTCAAAGAATGACCTCAACTACCTTACACAGCCTTTTCCTATTACATCCTGCATGGCTGACTGGTTTAAGGGCCTATAATGCAGTCAGTCAATGGTGACATATCTGCGTGATTGAAAGACTCACATATAGAAAAGGTGACAGGGCTGACTTTAGCTTATCTGCTTTCTCTGATCCATGGGGCTGAAACGTGAACCCTCCAGATGCTTTAGTTCTGCTCCTTTCATTGTCAGTGACATATTATGGATTTTGATTACATTATATTTAAGAATAGTAGAATTTGCAAATATGAAACATTTCAGCTGAGAATCTCAGTAGAAGTGTATAATTAGGCCTAGTTACACAACTTTTTGAATACACATTTATCTCGCCTGTCATGCATTATGCAGGACCAATACAGTTGTTCTTGTAGAAGAAGCTCAAGTGTTTTGCCCCTACTTAATAACTTTTATAAGGTATGGGATTATAGAAGTCTTTACTGGTGGGACATGTCAAAGGACATTTATTTTTATTTTAAATTAATTATTTATTAGTTTTTAACGTACAACATGATCAGAGAGACAACCCCAATATATTAAATCAAATGTATTATAAATACAATGTATACATTTATTATAAATTATTTAACTATCAGGGTACACTATATGACCAAAAGTATGTGGATACCTGACCATCACACCAATATGAGCTTTCCACAACCATGGGCAGTTGCCCTTCTGTAAGGCAAAGGGTGGCCACACCAAATATTAATTTGATTTAGAGTTTCCTTCCGTTCACTCACTTTGCATTATGTTAAATTATAAAAAAAAATAAACTATTAACATGTATATTTGTGAAACACTTTTACTTTACAGCATTTTTTCACACTTGCCTAAATGTTTGCACAGTACTGTATACGGTACAGATAACTCCAGAAGTGTACTTTTGATATACAGTTAGCCCTTTTAAGGCCTTTATGACTTTTTTTACACTTGGATGACAGTGTTTTCAACATTTTTGTTATGTCAACTGTAATTTCCGTCTTTCTTGTTTAGTGTACCCACACACATGATATAATGTTTTCTTAAGGATAAATAGGGCTTTTATTTATAAACTCCATCATACGAAAAAATATGAAAAAGTAAAACAATTTGAAAAAAACCCGACAAGGTTTATATTTTTACCTATTATATATAAAATAGTACAAATGACAAAATACAAACCCAATATGCAGTTATATAGCTGTCCTGAGTTTAGCCTGACCTCATATGCCTAGGAATTTAATTTAGTTTGTTAATCAAATATTAAAAGGTCCAAATTTTTTTTTCACAAATATTATTTAAAATTTGATAACGAACTTAAATAGTGCTCATATGTCTCAAAACTTCCACATGAAACTGTATGTTTCTGAAAAGTAGACAAATCAGGGTATTCCACTATGGCCATTTTGACATATTGTGTGCATCTATTTTTCCATCAATCTCGTCTTAAGATTGGCTGGGAAAAGATAGTGATTGTCAAATACACTTTGCAATGCAGTTTTGTAATTTTTTTCCAGGATATTTGCAGCTGTAATAACAGACACCTGTTTGTGTTCAACAGTATTGAGGTGTTAAGGGTTAATTTAGGGGCAGTTATGGTTGTTGGGGTCTTTAGGGTTAATTTAGGGACAGTTATGGTTTATGGGGTGTTTAGAGTTAATTTAGTGGCTGAGCTTCAGCAAAAATGTAAAAAAAAAGATTCCTGCATCCCTACAGTAAGAACTTTTTAGCTTTATTGGATTTTTTCCACACACATATTACTTTTCTGTTCCGTAATCTCTGTGGCTTAATCACTAATTGTTCTATCCAACCAGGTAATGCACACTTTTTATGCTTCTTAATCTTTTGAGGAACATGAAAGTTAAGAAAAAATATAAATGGGGCTTTCAGGAAAGCATTTTTGTGCTTATGGGTTTTTATAATAATGACTAAAGATATAAATATAAAATTAATTAATGGATGTTCAAAGCCTCCAGCACTTAAGCCTTACAATCTTACAGTCAGATAATATCTGCAGTAAAAATTGAACATTAGAAAAGTGAAAAGCTGTCCACTTCTAGCTTTTGAAAACATTAATCAAGAGCCCCTCCTGTTTCTGGAGAACAAAATTAATTTTTGACACAGAAAATATAGCTTTAAAATACTAAAGAACAATGTGCAGGAATAGTCTGAAATGTACGGATGATGAATCTTATGTAATGGGCTGGATCTTAGTTTTACTATTTATATATTACAGTAACTGGGATGAGATTCTTTCCTGTAACATACCATAGCACAATTATGTAACAAAGACACATCACTGGACTTCTGGTTATACAAAATATAACCCATTTTAGGTCACCAAGTATTAGGATGCCTTTTTGTAAACTGTTAGGCTGTGTTGCTGGATTAAACATAAAATGTGTCTCATACAACCTTGAAAACACAAGGGAGGATTGCGTTTTGGAGGAGAGTTTTACCACTTGTAAACCATAACATAGGGAGTCATGAAGCTCAAAGTTGAAGAGTTAGGATAGCTAAACTAAACTTGTCTCAAAATAACTTATGCTTTGTTTTTTCGGTATGAATATTCCATTGTTGTTCCACTCAATTAAAATTATTATTATTATTCACACCATTCAATATTTTTGTAAAAATAGAGTTCACTGCGGTAGGAAGTGGCGTTTCTACACGAGAAAATCTCAAAGTAGTACTGCTGGTACTAGCTAACATACATTTCTAATTTTCAAATACCTATTTATTGTATACGATCTTTTTACAGTTCACTTTTTAATTCTAAAGGGCTCATGTGTTTAGAACACATGTGGTCTGAAGGATCAGTTTCAGAGAAGAGGAGAGCCTTCCATTTTTCAGGAATGCTTTTGAGACATTTGCACCCCCCTACAATAAAAAGGTGTAACGCTAGAATATGAATGTGACCTCTAACATGCAGTTGACCTAATAACTTATGAATACATACATATTTAGACTATCTTACATATACAGCGACCCTATCTCAACAATGCAGAGCTATTTTTTTAATAGAAATCATGGACAAATGTGCACATTACAATTCCCCATGTGACAGAAAGGAAATGATCATATAGGGCACATATTATAAGGTGTACATTACGGTTTCAAAACGATTGAACTTTTACATTTAGTACGCTGGGTTTGCATCTCTAATTTTGAAAAAAGAAATCAAGAAATACTAACAAATCTATATATTTTTGTAAAGCAGACAACCCAGAGTAACTCATCAGGAGCATTTGGAAACTTTTCACGCAGCTATTTGACCACCAATCACTGCCAAAGTTAGCCATAGCAATGATGTCCTGCTTTTTTCACCAACACTTCTGTGCTTGTTTGGACAGGTTATGTGTTATGGCAGAGGCATCTAGCCAAACTTGTTCAGCTGCATATGCAGATTATTGAAATACCCCACATGCATAGGTTTATCAAAGACTGGAAAATATATACTTTTTTAAACATAATCTACTTAAAACAATCACTGAGTAGATAGCGACAGGATGGGCCCTTCCTAATACCTTTCTTAAAGCAGACTTTGCATCTTTTTTTAGGTTTAGTTTGCCATTAGTTGTAGCTGCTCGCTTGGTCAGCTTCCTGACACCAGGCACCATAGCTGTTAGTTTACCAGCTCAAAAAAGGAAATAGGAAAAAAATTATTGTATTACTGGAATCAATATTACATCTGATTCCAAGAGCCACATTAAATGGGGAGAGATCTCAAGCGCTAACATATTTGGGGGTACCCAACATTGGCCAGGCATAGGGACAGGTTCCATACACCTCATTTGAGGAGGTGGAACCTGGGCATCAGTGGCATCTGACTGTCAGAGTGGCTTCTTCTGCACTTTAGCAGCGTTCCATTTTAAATTCAACAGTAGTACCATTTTTATTTTTTTATTTTTTTTATCCCACACTAACCTACAGTGTCTACCCAATTCCATCTAGACACCCACCAAAGTGCCCTAACATTATACACTAAAATAAATATATATTAGACTTGTGCATTCAGATATTAACAATATTTACCAATTTGTACGAATACCCGAAAATGGCGAGGGACCCCGAATGTAAACAAAGAGCTATGAATTTTAATTTGAATCTTTGTTGGTTCACGCACTCACATCCTC
>VKOC01025511.1:0-14704 GCA_009364415.1 Spea multiplicata
TGTCTAGGGGATAGATAAATATTGTTCCCTTGAATAATTTTTTTAATTATTCCAGTTTTTTTCTTAAACTTAAGTTTGTTTGAAAGTATTTTGCCTATTCTATTGTTGTTGCTATTTTGTTTTAATACCATAATAGCTTTATTAGTGTTTTGTTGTAGTCTCTGCATTATTAGCTTTTGAATCTCGTTGATTTTATTTGTTGTATTAAAATTAGGAGTTACAGTTTAAAAGTTCTTCAAATTGTTGATTCTTTAATCTCCTCCGTCTCTTTTATTTCAAAGGAAGTTTTAGTCTGTTCCTCTAGTTTATCTGTATGTATTTTTTGAGAAAGCAGCATATCGTTAAGCGCCATTTATTTCTTGCTTTATATTCCCTATTATTATCAATAAGTAAAAATATAGGCACATGGTCCTACCATGATATTGAGCCAATCTTTGAGGTGGTAAATCTTGATAAAGAGTGCGCCCAGGTCATAAACATATCGATTCTAGAGTACGAGGAGTGAGCTTTTGAAAAAAAGTAAAATCTTGCTCTTTCGAATGTTGAACTCTCCAGAAATCGTACAGAGAGCTTTTTAGCACCCGTGGTTAATCTTTTGTCCATTTTAGCAAATCGCCGCCTAGAATTAGTGTAGCTTTAGACAGCTCTTCTATTCTAGATAACAGTTGTGGAAAAAAATGTAATTGGTGAATAATTTGGACAGTATATGTTGACCAGTGTTTATATGGTGTCATTTATTTTGCATCTCTTTGAAATCTACCATTGGTGTTTTTTTTTTCCTCAAAAATTAATTTGAATTTTATCCTATCTGACACAAAAATAGCTACTCCTCTTTTTTTCCTTACCCCCTCCGGATTTGCCTGGTAAACCAATGGATATTTAGAATACTTCCACAGATCTTTTGCAGATTTGATCCAGTGGGTTTCTTGTACGAATGCTAGATCAATATGATGTTGGCGCACAGTTTGAAACAAGTATCCTCTTTCATGGGGAGTATTAAGGCCTTGAGCGTTTGTTGATATCACCTTAAGTCACATCAATAATTCCTTTTAGTACTACCAGTCCCACCTCATAACTAATTGGTCTCCCATGAACATTTATCCAACTAAATAATTTAACATACTCCATTCTCACTCTAATACAATACATACTCTAATTCTTTACTTTTATAAACCCAACATTCGTATCTAATCAGGACCTCGGTCCAGATATGCCCTGATTCCATCTTAAGGCGCATACATATAGGTGCGTCCAAAAGGAGAGGCAGAATAACAAGGGAAGAGAAAAAAAATGTGGGGAGCTACTAATGATAAGGATTGTATTAGTTATGCTTAACACAACACCCTCCATAAGATATAGGGTGCTATTAGTAAAAGGTTAAAAGGTTTTATACACACACACACATACACATATGCACTGCCCTAACTTATTAAAGGGATGTATATAGTCAAAGGGCTATCCCTCTTGACCATCTCCGTAATGGTTAAATAACCTTAAAACGAATTCTAAAGAAGGCACAGATCATCTTGTTCCCAGTGGGATTTCCGAGGGAATAGGGAATCCAGCGATTATTAGCGAAGCCCTGACTCCTCAAATTTTGCACATAAAAAAAATTGCAATTAAAAGTTTAGTCAGTGTGTTGAATAACGAACCAAGGATTACATGTGGCATCAAACCCATTATATCTACAACCTTTTTAATATACATCTGAACCTATTAATGTTTAAATATTATATTAATTCTAAGAAATGTGATTGTAATTGCCACAGCAGGGAAATGACTAAAATGATTTGCCTTTAAATACTTTTTGCAATTAATTATTGAATTAATTTACTTGTAATGCTTAATTTCTGGTCTAGACAGTGTATTATACAATTAATATTCGTAATACATACGACAAAGGTTTGAAAATTCCACGGTGCTTTTTATCGTCTAATTTACATATATTTATTGGAAAGTATTGAAAATAATCCATCTACCAGCGTATCCAGTGTACAAAAGGCTTTGAGTGACACCTGAAATATGGATATCTATTCAAATTTAGGGAAGGAACACTTTGGGGTAAAGTCTTGCTGTTATTATTTCATTTGTTTCTTCTCATCTACTTAAGCATTGCTTCAAAACCCACATGGTTTGAAATTCTATGACTCCCGACCAAGCCTCGATCAAGCAAGTATTTTATGTGATGCTCCTGGTTCTTTTTCGTAATGTTGTTAGCGATGAGTAAAGTAAGTGAATGGGGGAAACAATCATATTAGATGTCAGAAGCTTTGGTCAGTTGGGAGAATTGCTTTCAATATAACCACAGCAAAATTAATTTGGAAGACCAATTTCTAACCTTCTCATCGAATGGTCCACAAATCTATATATCTAAAGGTAATTTTGAAGATATTCCAACTCTGTAATTTTTCTTAGTACTTTGCACATGACGGGCACAGCTGAAAACAATAACAAGTAATACCACACATGCATATGATTTTAGGGTTTAAAAAGTTCCTTACATACTAAAATATTTTTATTAATATACCTTTGGGCTGGAAGGATGAAAGGGTTTTTTTATTTTTGAGAATGGTACAAAGTGTTAGGAATGTTTTAACACCTTGTTTGTTTAGTGTTAGGAATGTTTTAACACCTTTTTTATTTTGCACTGGTCTTTTATCATGGAGCAGTATGGAGATGATTGACAATAAAGAATCATGTATACAAGGGGCATATTGCTCGAGGATGATTGTGAAGTAGACAAGGTGACTGAGTATCTAATAATGAAGATATGGTTTAACAAACTTGTACATTTTTAGGACAATAGAGTGGACTTTTTGTATATATCTTGTATGTTGTATTTTACTTCTGCTATGTGTTTTATTTTAGCTAACATAACTATACTTGACGGCATCAAATGTAATCACTCTTTATTGCCTAGAAAATAGAAAAAACAAAGGAGGAAAGTAATTCTCATAGGTAAACAAACATGTTTGCTTTCCACTATAGTGTGGCATAATAGAATGATGAATATGACAATGGTAGGGCTAGGCCATGGTATGTTGCAGGTGCTACTTCTCTGGGTCAGTCCTAGGGTAATCCCAACCATAATACACCATTGTTCCACCATCTTCCAAAAATCTTGCCACCTAACATTTAGTGATATGGCAACAGCAGATTTCATAGCACTATTACTATAGGGGCACAGTAAAATACCAATAGCATTAAGATATTCACTATATATAAACTGTCAATAAGACTAACACATATTAAGACATTCTGGTACAGAATCCCCTCAACCTGTATCACTTCTCCTCACTCGGGTCTCCAGGTTTATGCCCTGTACTTATTTTCTGGAATTCCTTCCTTATTACTCTATGAAAACCCATCTGTTCACTGTATGATCCATTCTCCTAATATCCACTACCTGGATTTTGAATGTAACCATTTTTTCTCCCAACCTGCAAGATCTCTAAGACTTTTGCTTGTGACCCCTTACTACAATCAAATCTTCCTCACCCAAGCAGTCCCTCACCTTCTGTCTCATTCCCACCCATCCTCTTAATGGGCTGTAAGGTTGTGCAGAGAAGGATTTTCTTGCCCTTTTGTACCAGTATGTCTTAATGTGTGTTCACATTATTCTTATATTTATATTAATGTTAATATTACTGTCTTACTGTTGTATTGTGGTATTTTGTTTTCTCCCTTATTGGAATCTGCTGGCACTCTATAACAAATAATAATAACAATAATAATAATGAAAATAATAATACAAGGCCCAACAGGGCTACTTAGCTGCAACCCACTAGTAAACCAGGGCCATAGGCCAAGTGAAAACCTAGTCTTTCTCTCTAAAATGCAAGTAAGCATTTTGTGCTATCACTGTTATTCCATCATTTAGTCTTTAGTTGTGCATTCAAACTTATTTAGTTACCTGGCAACAAATTACACAGCCATTTGTGTTTTTTTGCAGTTACTTGTCTTTAGTCTGTGTTCAGATGTTATAGATTTACAAAGCTCTGTTTTAACACATGCGGTTCCTTAGAGTGAACAAATCATTTTCAGGATGCAAACTTAAATAGCACAGCTGTGTTTAGTACCTTTGTGTTGTGTACAGATGTATACATCACAACCTCTTTTTTATTCTTTCACACTGTCTATTCTATGGTGGAATTCTGGTTTTGCAACTCTTGTTCAGGACTGAGCTGATTCAGTTTAACCATAAGAAACAGAGGTTTGTTTAAGCATATTAACCTCTTATGATATATTGCATTTTATCTCAGACTTAATATGAAGAGAATACTATGCTAAAGTAACCAACTTCCCTTTACTGGGGTGCTTGCTGCATCATTGAAATATTTGTGCCTTCCAAGATGTTTTTTTATTAAAGGGTTACGGTAAACTAATTCTAAATGGGCAAAATCTCTCATATCATTAGAACACAATGAGACACTAAATAATTTAATACTAGGATTTTGATCTCTGTTTGAGATATCTAAACCCTGTTCAGATCCAAAACTCCAAAATGTCATATATTTTGCATGATGGCCTTAATTTTTTATTTGTCTGGTTTTTGGCTGGCAGTGTAGATCATGGGCCAGTGGGGGATATCATCTAATATCATCTGGCGCTATTAATTATCATAGGACAAAATCCACAATATTAATAAAAAAAGAAATGTCTGATATATTGCCCTTATGTAAATATTTTTGGTATAACAATGTTTGCCTTGGACAAGGTTTCAAACTGATTTTATGTGTATAGTGATTATTATTATTAGTAAAAAGATAAGAACTCAAATGTATCTGAACTTAGGCAACTTCTACAGATCATTAGGGAGATACAGTGGGGCAAAAAAGTATTTAGTCAGCCACCAATTGTGCAAGTTCTCCCACTTAAAAAGATGAGAGGCCTGTAATTTTCACCATAGGTACCCTTCAGCTATGAGAGACAGAATGGGGGGAAAGAATACAGGAAGTCACATTTCTAATGAATTCATTGGTAAATTCCTCTGTAAAATAAGTATTTGGTCACCTACAAACAAGCAAGATATCTGGCTCTCACAGACCTGTAACATCTTCTTTAAGAGTCTCCTCTGTCCTCCACTCGTTACCTGTATTAATGGCACCTGTTTGAACTTGTTATCAGTATAAAAGACACCTGTCCATAACCTCAAACAGTCACACTCCAAACCCCACTATGGCCAAGACCAAAGAGCTGTCGAAGGACACCAGAAACAAAATTGTAGACCTGCACCAGGCTGGGAAGACTGAATCTGCAATAGGCAAGCAGCTTGGTGTGAAGAAATCAACTGTGGGAGCAATTATTCGAAAATGGAAGACATACAGGACCACTGATAATCTCCCTCGATCTGGGGCTCCACGCAAGATCTCACCCCGTGGTGTCAAAATGATCACAAGAACGGTGAGCAAAAATCCCAGAACCACACAGGGGGGCCTAGTGAATGACCTGCAGAGAGCTGGGACCAAAGTAACAAAGGCTACCATCAGTAACACACTACGCCGCCAGGGACTCAAATCATGCAGTGCCAGACGTGTCCCCCTGCTTAAGCCAGTACATGTCCGGGCCCGTCTGAAGTTTGCTAGAGAGCATTTGGATGATCTAGATGAGGATTGGGCGAATGTGATATGGTCAGATGAAACCAAAGTAGAACTTTTTGGTAGAAACTCAACTCGTCGTGTTTGGAGGAGAAAGAATTTGTATCCAAAGAACACCATACCTACGGTGAAGCATGGGGTGGAAACATCATGCTTTTGGGGCTGTTTTTCTGCAAAGGGACCAGGACGACTGATCCTTATAAAGGAAAGAATGAATTGGGGCAATGTATCGTGAGATTTTGAGTGAAAACCTCCTTCCATCAGCAAGGGCATTGAGGATGACACGAGGCTGGGTCTTTCCGCATGACAATGATCCGAAACACACCGCCCGGGCAACGAAGGAGTGGCTTCATAAGAAGCACTTCAAGGTCCTGGAGTGGCCTAGCCAGTCTCCAGATCTCAACCCCATAGAAAACCTTTAGAGGGAGCTGAAAGTCCGTGTTGCCCAGCGACAACCCCCAAAACATCACTGCTCTAGAGG
Organism: Spea multiplicata; assembly: GCA_009364415.1. Taxonomy (NCBI): domain Eukaryota; kingdom Metazoa; phylum Chordata; class Amphibia; order Anura; family Pelobatidae; genus Spea; species Spea multiplicata. The sequence continues at coordinate 6,079 of VKOC01025511.1, forward strand.
AGATCTGCATGGAGGAATGGTCCAAAATACTAGCAACAGTGTGTGAAAACCTTGTGAAGACTTACAGAAAACATTTGACCTCTGTCATTGCCAACAAAGGGTATATAACAAAGTATTGATATGAACTTTGTTATTGACCAAATACTTATTTTCCACCATAATTTGCAAATATATACTACAGATTATAGGTAAAACACCTTATGCCATAATGCCATATTTTCAAGTTGTAAACTGCGGTCCCATAAACTGTCATATGTTATAATGAAATATAATATTTTGCCCAACAATTAGAGAAAATTATTCTAGATGTTGAAGAAGATAAAATTCACCTCCATTTTGAATTATAAAAATATCATTATATTTACCAACTCTTGTCGCTGCTGTCCAATTATAAATCCAGGTTTACTGGAAAAATAATTTTCTTAAAATTAGGCAACTGCCATAAAATTCCAAAGATACAAAGAGTACTAAGTGATCAAAATAATTAATAAATAAATAATTATAAACTTTAAATGGGGGTGTTTCCTGAGATGTCCAAAGGGAATGCCCACCAAAGCCAGCGTGACCACCATTGAAGACAGCGGGACTGTCCACTGACATCAGTGGGAGATCCTTGCCATGTCCCACAAGGGTAGGCTCCAGGTAGCCGGAGCTCAGAAGTTCCCAGGTATGCCTGCACCCAACCCCCCCAACTATGACTACATCCTCCAACACAGGTGTTCCAATTGAGACACCTGAAATGTTGAGGGGGGGGTACTGATGACTTGGCAGTATGTGGAGAAAATAATTAGATCCAAATATTGTTTGCAAGGATACAGCAGTCTAAACTATTTAAACTAATATAAAGGCAAAACCTCAATTGAACTATGCTGTGAGTTATTTTTTTATTATAAGAATCTGTAGCTTAATGAACAAGGAACAATGTATTATGGAATGCTATCTGCAGCATAACAGGTTTTCACAGTAGCATTCTTTGTGTTGCAGTGACAGTATTTCTGATCTTTGTACAAAGAAAACTTTACTTTACTCGGGCAATCTTCTATTCAGTGTGGTTTTTTTTTTCATTTGAAAATGGCATTTTTCCAGATCAGAAGAGTCATATTTTCCATCGTTACCTAAATAGCTTCATCAGATGACCTTACATGAAAAATCTCTGTAAGAAAAAAAATAATAATGATTTCTTTTCAAATTACTATATATATAATAGCATTCATTTTCTAAGCCTTGGTATTGTCTTTGTATACTTTGATGACATTTAGAGGAGCACGTGCATATCACTTGGCCGGAGAGCCCTTGGTAAATATGTTACTGTGTGTGTTAGTGTTTATGTATGTTAGTGAGTTTAAGTATGTTACAGTGCGTTTGTAGGAGGAGCTTGGAGGGCCCCCACTGCAGGGGAGCAGCAGTATTTTATGTTACACCAGCCCTTAACAAGCTGGGTTTTTTCCTTTTTTCTCTACTTTATGCATCTTGGAGTATTTTTCCATTACGTTCAATTGTTTCCTCTCTACTTTCCACATGCTGCAAGTATCCTCTTTCCCTGACGCCATACGGAGAAGTGACATAATTTCTGGGTGTCAGTGAGGATGATTGACGAACATTGCCTTATTTAAGACCAATAGAATTAAAAAATAATTACTGTATATGTTTATACCCATTATAACCAATTATTTAGGGGAAAATAAATCATGTGTAGTTTGTACTGCATTAAGTTTACTAAAGGATTAAATCCTACAACAAGTAAAAAGCAAAGTAATCAATTAATTGGAAGAGCTGTCACCTTAACCACTATTTCATGATCATTAAATACCTGTTTTAGATAAACAATAAAACATTTATTTTATGCCAAGATATGCCTTTTGAGCTGATACAGATTGGCCCCTGTTATGACATCACATGTCTGTATCTGTAAATTGTTAGATAGGTATCTTTCTAATGACATCAGGAGCTCAGAGAATAAAAGGTCAGCATAGACAGCATGCTGTGATTTTTCCTATCATGCATAGAACAGGTTATACCTAATTTCTGAATAAAAAAATTCAGCTGATTTCCGATTTATATAATGAATCACATGTATCGTAACTCTTACCTGGATTCAGTGCACTCCGGTAAGTAATACTCCATAGGGACATCCAAAAACCAAGCACACACTCTGTATTGACAGTTTCCAATGTTACGTTTAACATATCTTTCTTTTCCCTATCACAATCCTTAACCATACAAAACTTTAGTTATCTTCCTAGCTCTCCTATTTGGCCGTTAAGGTGATGTATTGATATCTTGCTTAATCTGCATATGATTTTGTTAATGATTTTGGTTTGCTTAAAATGTATTGTAGAAACACTTAATAATTCATATTTAAATGTTGTTTAATTTGTTAACTGCATTTTTTCTACAGGCCTTAATGAAGAGCAAATACCTGTTAACAGAAAGGCGAGTTGTCATTCCCCATTCAGATGCGGAAGGAAAGTGAGAACACCAGTTAATGAGGAAGCACCAGCATGGCATACTTGGGAAAGGCAGCAAAGCCCAAAGCCGTAGGAAGCCAGAGAAGCCAGAATACAGCATCATATGCCAAGACTATGAAGATGGACAGAGTATAATATCTTTGCCATGCCACCACATGTTTCATTGCCAATGTATTCTGACGTGGCTGCAGAAAAACATCACCTGCCTGCTCTGCCAAAACCCGGTAAGCTAACAGGTCGACGATTGTGTTCCAGAGAACATTATTTAGGGCCAGAAGGACACAAGACATATGAAACACATGAGACATGTGATCTGTGTGAACCCCTGACCATCTGGTTAAATATGTCTTTATGTGTTGACTGCTGTTAATAAACATCTGATTATTCTATTAGTAAAGTATTTTATTACCTTCACTGGAAAATAGAATGTTGCACTTGCATCACATTGCTAAGTGACTACACAGCCAAAAAACATAATCTTGAGAGATCTACACGTAACTCTGATGTCATGAGAACTCACCATCTTGTGTGATCTCACGGCTACATGCTCCATGCCATGAAAGCAACCTGGGAGACCTGTCAGGGTTAGATTTAGCAAACAGAGAGTCAGTTATTCAGCAAATATTTAACCTGTGTTAAAAAAACCCTGAAACCCCCAAATCTTAAGTTATATATCCATTGATTATCCATATCTGGCTATTTGGAAATACCATGGAACTTGATTCTAGAATTACGCTGAGACTGAAGATTTAGGACATTTTGTACTGTAAATCCATAGTTGTCATTTAACATGTGCACAGCAAGTAAAATCAATCCAGCCAAAATTTTCATTTAGTTTTTTCTGCATTTGTTAGGAGGCTGTGACGGGACCCTCCATCACTGGGGCCACTGGAGAAGCCTGACTGCCAGCCTCCTCCCTATTGACTATGGGCCCTGGGTTTGTAGAGACTTCTGTGGCTACCCCCAGCAGTATCTTCTCATCACTGGCTGAGGGGATTATCTCCAGCAGACAGCCAGGGTCTGCCACCAGGGAGAGGCCGCCATTCTTTTAGTAATGTTATATAAATCAGTCTCCCCCACCTATTGTGTTGTTAATCCCGTTACTGCCCCTGTTGTCTCTGGAAGGCAGATTAAGGGGGCGGTTTGTGTCCCAATATCTTGTTTTATGTAAATGTGTGTTTTGCTGGATATATCCAGCTCTGTGTGTGAGAAATAAATCAGTCTTCGTTTGGTTTTCCCCTACACTGAGTCTCGGCGAGTGACTGGGGAACCGGGGAAAGTGTGAGTCCCAGGCTAAGGAAGCACAAGACAGCGGAGGCAGTCGGTCGGACTAGCCAGCTCCGTTACAGAGGCCTTCTTTGATTCTTTGATTGGGGGGTGTTTCCAAAGGTGGAGGTCCCTGAAACCGGCAGAACTCACCCTTCACTTATAGCAGCACCGGCTCAAGGTTTAGGAAGAGACCTGATTTTGCACTGGAGGACCACAGTCAACAGCAACACATCCGGAAGCATGCATGAGTAAGGAAGGTGATAAGGCAGTAGTAGTAGTAGAGCATTGTGTAGACACTGACAGATACACATATCCAGTCCTACAATGTATTTAAATGATTGATCTCTCAAAGCAAGGAAGGAGATTGAGCTGCAGCATCAACAGAGACAGGGCAGGGTGCAGAGCAGGCACGAGTTGATGCAGGACTGAATTTTTCCAATATTCAAAAAAAATGAAAAGAACACATCCCCTGGCATAAAGAAGCACAGGGATGAGTAGCAGCAATATCAGTAGGGCACTGGGCTTGGGCAGGCATTATTAGGTAGATACATCCAGCTACTTGATAAAGGACTACATTCCCCAATATTTTTTAAAAAATGGTTCCCCCAAAAAAGAGGGAGACAAAGGAGCAGCCGCAGCTTTTGAAAAAATCAAAAGAACTGATGCCCTCGATAAATTAAGGATATAGAACAGCATTAGAACCTCACTCACTTTGAATATTGAGTGCTGGATGACCTTATTTGGGCATACTGGTGCAGAGAGAGTTGTGTTCTCTGGGGGTTAAGTATGTTGCCTGTTTTGAAAAATAGCAGTGGATATGAAAGCAGCTCTTGGGCCACTAAGGAAAGGCCTGGCTAGATAACAGCTTTCTGCTCCCAAAACATAGAGGGTCAGTAGTAAGAGGTACTACTATTACTATAATTATTATTTGTATTATCTTTAAATTATTATTTTTAAAAAAATATGAGGAGCCACACTATCCAGTTATTCTGGATATATTATCCTGTTCTTTTGTGAGTGTACCACTACACCTTTAAATTTTTTTATATTTGTATCATTTCTTCTTTGTGGATTATTGAAAGGGATTACTGTACAGTATTGGAGGAATACTGGGGACTCAGTTTAGCAGTATATATATATATTGTAGGGGGGGGCTTTATTTAGTTTAAGATTTTATTATGTAGGAAGACTTTTTGGTTATTTACCCTACACAGAAATTTCACACAATCTAATTCTGTCACAACTGTCTGTGCAATTGACGGTCCAAGCACATCATGTGCTTACATCCAGTTAGTGACAATTGATGTGCCAGGACTGTCATGGCTTCAAACGGGTGCAGAAAGCAATCTATCTATATAGAGAGATATTTTAATTTGGATATCTCACGAATCCGGTATCAAAATCATGAGTGGTAGTGGAGTGGCTGGGTTTAACAATGTCCAATTAACACATGGGTAAGGATGACCAAGTGTGTCTAATTTCCAATTTGAAAAATGCACATGTCCCAAATGTGGCCTTTTAGCCCCCAAACAACCCAACAAGCTGTAAATTCATACATAAGGTACAATGTGTGTGAGAAAAAATACCCACAAATTAATACTACTGCAAACTTTGACAAAGGCTGGTGGTAAAACGTGTGCATGCAAAGAGTTAAAATACCAGCATTTGAAATACCCTGGAGTGTCTAGTTTTTTTAAAAAATATATGGTTTTATAAGGCACATTGAATTGGCCCGGCTCAAACATGTACTAAATAGGGCATGGACAGTGGATTACCTAATGTCAAAGTTCAACATTGAAAAATGTGCATGCCCTAAATGTGGCTCTTTTGCCCCCAACCAGCCAGGCAAACCCATGCATGGGTGGTATCACTGTACTCGGGAGATGTTGCTGAACACATATTGGGGTGTTGTGTGACAGGGACATATACTAGGACCTGTTATTTCATACCTGAAGTAAAATGTGTTTGAAAATAAAATGCAAAAAAAATAGTACCACAAAGTTTGACAAAGACTGATAATAGAATTGGTGCATGGAAAGAGGTAATATACTAGCATTTGAAATACCCTGGGGTGTCTAGTCTTCAAAAATATATGGTTTGATGGAGTAAATTGCATTGGCCGGCTTCAAAGATACCCGAAAAGGGCACATGGGGAAGAATTACCAGATTTGGGAAAAAATGGTTTTGAAATAGCAAAAAGACTACTGGTACTTATTGCCCCATAATGTGCAGAAAAAAGCAAAAAACAACCCAAAAACATAAAAACTGGATATTTCTAAACTCAGGACAATTCTATTTAGTAGGTTTTTTCATTAGCTTTTATAGATGAGTAAAATATTTTTCAAGTAAAAGTCAGAAAAGTATTTTTCACCATACTTTTTTAATAGTAAATAATATGATACAATCAAAATAATAACATCTAAAGAAAGTCCTTCTTGTCCTGAAAAAACCCCAATATATAACTTGTGTGGGTTCAGTAAATGCGAAGGAAGAAAATTACAAGCATCGCAGAAATGTTAAAACAGCCATTGCCACGAGGGGTTAAACTCAGGAACAGTATTTCAAGAACTAAAACACACTGTGTGCAAGCACAATAAAATGCCTGATTTTGTCACCAATATTTATTAATGTATAATTGTTTTGTCTTGTCCAGAAACTAGAGTTTTTTTCCTAAGTACATTTTAAATATGAAAAACCCACAAATACATCAAACAGTGATGTCTGTAGCAGTCCCTGTATATCAATAATGAACTGTTAAACATTACCCTTTTACAATCCACCCCACCCCACCCCAGTAAATTGTCTGCATTACACCATTGAACTGACACTTGCAGTATGATAGATGAGCAATCTTAGCATCAATACTGTAACTGTCCCTGACTGTCTCACACGCCAACTCTCTTCAGTCTGTAACTGCTACTGACAAGTTAACATGGCTTTAGCGCACTTAATATATTTATTTGATGCTTGACATTTCCCCTTATAAATGCTGATTTACCCACAGGTTGTTGAACCCATCAATCACAGCCATACACATCAATGAGAGCCCCCCTCGATTCTTGACTACTTCTACACATCAGTCATTTACCGTATTTGCTCGATTATAAGACAAGGTTTTTTCAGTCTTTCTGACAGCCGGAGGGTGTATGCGGGATGGACGCAGACAACCCCCGCTGCTAACGGCACCTCCTTCTGGCTGCAGCGGAAGTTGCCTACGCGAATCACGTAGATGTCTACCCGCTGCCCCGGCTACAAACCAGGGAGTCAGAAGCACCAGTAAGTTTTTTGGCGGGGAGTGTTAAATGGGGGCATAAGGCATTTCTTTAGGCAGAGTGCTCTATGATATGCCACTCTGCCACCAGATATGCCTTTTGACCCTCTATATGCCATTCTGCCTCCTGAAATGCCTTATACCTCCCTATATACCACTCTACCCCCTAAATGCCAGAGTGGTGACTCTGGTGCTGGAGGCAGAGTGGCACATAGGGGTCAAAAGGCATATCATGGGGCACAGTGGCATTTAGAGGGTTAAAATGCATATGATGGGGCACAGTGGCATTTAGAGGGTTAAAAGGGGCATTTCTGGGGCAGAGTGGCAAGCCTGGGGGCAGATGTGCATTACTGGGGGCAGGTTTGAAAATAAAACAATATTTTTCTCAATCATAGCTCCTTTAGGTTTGTCTTATATTTATTCAGGCTTTTTTCCCCCTAAATTAATATTCAGATTTTGATTTGTCCTCTTATAATCAGGGTTGTCTTATTATTGAGGAAATACGGTATATGTATTCTCCTGCACACAGTCCTCTCCCACTTTATCGCATCAAAGAGCGCCAAAACGAACTTTAATGATGTCAAATTGGCTTATTAAGGTGGCAAAATTTTTGTTTTTTTCGTTGCGGACCCTCCTCGTTATCAGAAATTTATACAAACACACAAATAATGATTATAAGAATCTGTATGAACAAGTCTAGTTGTCATAGATTTTTCCTTGTTAATATTACTTTTACAGTTCCATACAACAAAAGTTTTTCTCTGGTCTAAAATAGCTATCTTACTGAACTAGTATTTTTAGCCCTTTATGGCACAAGTAGGCTCACTTTATTGTAATTACATACTGATCTAACACTTTAACATTTTCCATTGTAATATTTTGGGGATTCGGGTCATATTATTAGAACAGCATTATACAGCCTAGTTAAGCTTGACTTTTATTAAACAAAATACAAAACTATTGTTCATAGAATAACGAGAATCTCTTCTGAGAGTACGCTATTAGGCAAGTTTACTGTCCTAGTATTAACTGTGTAATATTTTTTATCTGCTGGGAATTAAATACATACATACAGTATCAATGAAAGCCAAAGAAGGGGAAGGTTACCTATGAAATGCGTAATTGTACATCTTAAATTATGAGCAGCATAATGTAAAAAAGGAACATAATTGGGTCTATTCACTGATTGAGTGGTTGAGTAGTCAGTCAAGCTAAGCGTAAACCTGCCTGACCAGAGTCAACTCAAGTCACATGGTCAGATCTAGAGATCAAACAAGTCAAAGATACACTCCTTTGTACTCTGGCTCCTGATTAAGCGGACCACACATTTTTGTGGCCAGCTTTGTCATGGGAACGCTGGAAGATTCCACGCCCCCCCCCCACCTTCTGCCAGGAAGTCAGTTTAAATTTTGTTTCCCAAGGTTATAAATGGTAGGTTCACCTGTAGATGTAAGGAATTACATACTATGGCTACAAATCATATCGGGAACAGAGTACTTATGAAGTTGTTTGTTTAATACTTGCCTAGTTATTTAAGTACAGTCTGTGTTAGTTATTCTCTATGGTAAACACATTTTGTACATGTATTGAAGAGAAAAAAATGCTTTTTTTTTTTTTT
>VKOC01025513.1:0-23124 GCA_009364415.1 Spea multiplicata
CATTAAACTGAGTATAATTAAGCATTTAAACATTACAGCCCCTCTCCTTCAAGCCACCTAGACACCTCCTGGGGAGTGCCTGTTATGTATTGGACTCTAAGTTTTGTAGGAAACAATAAGGAATAGCGAATATTGGCCAATCTATGCCGTTTTTTCATTTCAGTAAAAGCCGCACGTTGCATTTGGGTTCCTCTGGAAAAATTTGGATACATGGCAATCTTTGCCGAATTATATGAAATTGTACCCATTTCCCTAAGAATTACATCACGATCAAAAGAGTTTAGGAGTCTGATTATCATCGTCCTTGGTGGGGCCCCCGGTGGAGGGATTTTTACCGGGACCCTATGAGCTCTTTCCACAGAGAATAGGGAGGAGAGTGTTTGTGCCCCGACAGTCTCACCAATCCATTTTTGAAAAAACTACCTGGGATCTGATCCCTCCACCCCTCTGGTAACCCCAGAATACGGATATTGTTCCTTCTAGATCTGTCTTCCATATCTCTCATTTTATCTTTCAGTTTTTCCATATCCGTGCTTAAGTAAGTTGTACTGTTCTTTATCTCGACCATTTCTTTATCCAAAGAGGGGACCATTGTTTCCAGCTTAAGCAACCTTTCTCGTATCTTATTTAAGTTGCCTCTAATAAAGGATACTTCAGTAGACAGACTTTCCACTTTCAGATTTAACTGCGATAAAGCTTGGTTGGAATTTTGTACTTCTTTAAGTACTGAGAAGACCTGGTTCAATTGAGCGTCCATACTCCTCTCCTGAGTCTCCCATTCCTTGTGGAGTTAGAGATCCTAACCCCTCCATATCTTCTTTTCCTTCCACTGGGGAAGCATTTTTAGCCGTCCGGCTTTTCGTTAACACAGGAGAGGCTCTCAATAATTTATCAATTTTAGTTGCCGAAATATTCCCTTTAGGGGAATTAGGACCTGCCGACTTCCGGCTTGAATTTTTAGGAGACATCTTCTTTTTCTAACCACTATCCTATTATTGCTAGTAAAATGTCACAAGAGAATTCCCTCCCCCAGACATTTTACTTAAAAAGTCTTACTTTTTGCTTAATAATGTCCAGACCTCCGCTACAGCTGAACCAGGGTTGATAAATAAATCCCTTATCAATGTGTCCCTTTAGTATATAATACTAAAGTATATAATAATTAAAGCTTAGTATTGGAAGACACTTCATCAACCATTCAGGCCCCAATTGCTATTAATAAAGGTGCAAACCAACCAACTAGCTCAGCACCAACACTCGTCCATGTGGCCGTATGTGGCCATATTCTCAATAAGCAAAGTATAATGGTTGGCAGTCAATGGTATATATATAGTGCAGTGGTCAATAATGCCAGATCTCAAACTGAAGCTTTAACACATAATTCATCTGTTTAGAGAGTAGTTCATCTGTTTTGTAAGTAATTCATCAGTTTAGTAAATAATTCATTTGTTTAGTAAATATTTCATCTGTTTAGTACATATTTCATCTGCTTAGTAAATACTTCATCTGTTTGGTAAATATTTCATCTGTTTAGTAGATATTTCATCTGTTTAGTAAATACTTCATCTATATAGTGAATACTTCATCTGGTTGTAGTGTCAGGAGCCACATTACTGGAGACAATACAGGTCCGGCATATAATGTTAGGCATATATTAGGCATATGTTAATTTTAGTAGATAAAGATTTTTAAAGAGGCTGCCATGGTACCTTGCTGTATTATACCATGCTTCCATATCACTGAACCAGCCTATCTTCGTGCTGGACCGCCAAACCGCACTCGCCATATCAAGCCTCTTATGCCGTGCCAAACCGCGGTGTCATGCCGAGCCGCCGTGCCGAGCTGCCATGCCGAGCCGCCATACCGTACTGCTATGCCTTGTGGAGCCAGTGTGCCAGACTGCTATGCCTTGTGGAGCCGGCGTATCAAACCGCCATGCGGTATCCGATCGCCCTCAGCAAGTTCCGGGCGGAGGAGAGGAGAGAAAGAAGACAGAGGGAGGAGGGGGGAAGTACGCAGGTACGTCCCTACGTCATGACATCCCTCCTGACCTTGAAGTCTAAATAATTTGTAATGCATCACTTGTAGTCCTGTTTACCCACTGTACATCCTTGTGGACTACAAGTGCACTATATAAATTAATAATAATACAAACTAAGTGTTTGTTGGTAAAAAAAGCTATATACAATAAAAAGGCAGAGTTGACAAAACTAAGTACTATAAAATTACAAACATAAGTAGAAACTTCAATAAAGATGAATATAAGTTTACTCCATGGTGACTTAAAGGTGACTTGGTGCTTCAGTAAGTGTAATCAGCGATGTTCTGGGAAGGTTGATCCTTTTAAAAGCAAAAGCTTATGAAAAATGCATACAGCAGGGCAATGATATAATAAGTTCAGACTTGTGCTATATATTTTTTATAGGTATCTAGTATAGATTGAACAAACATTTCCTAAATAATGTATCACTCTCAGTTAAGGGCATCAGATTCCATTAATTTATTACTAAAACATGAAAATAATCAGTTTATGTTTTTTATTTCTTTATTTGTATTTTATTTGTCCATTACTAGACCACTTCACTTTAGTATTAAAATGTGTTTAAATAATTGGCCTAATGGAATAAAGTATTCAAATATTGCCAACAAAAACAACAATGTATCACATAGAATCTTTGCAATTGCTCAAGATTAATAAATGGGACAATGGATTATGAACCCTTGGATAAAACAAATAAAGAAAAATACTAGCTCAACAATTCTAGTTGTATGTGTCACATGATCTAATCTGATTTAAATATACCTCACTGGAGTGCTAGGTGTCTTTATTTTAGATGTAATATAAGGAAGTTTTGATTAGCTGATGGTGGCAGATAACTGAAAAAGCCTAATGGCAAAACAATACAATGATGGCATTTCTGGCCTATTTAGACCCCTTGGACCTCTTGGTCAAGCTAGGGCCGGAGCTTGAGGAAAGTGAGTATACTGTGCGAGTCTTTGACCCTTCAGAATACATACTGATGCTGGGAACTATCCATATTTTGCCTAGAGGCTTTTGATCTGAAAGCAAATTACCATCCCTTGGGGATAGTGTGCTTACCTACAGGAACATGTTGCACATTTGGCCAGGCATACTCTGCCAGTCAAGTCCACTTCTGTCCTTCACTATGGAGCAGAAGAGAAAGGTCAATAAGGTGCCTGAGAAGTTCCTAGGTATATAAATGCGTCTTCTTTTCAATAATTACGTTATTCTTTTCAAATCAAGTACCAGACACCCGAGAATAACATTGTACAATGAACATTAGTTAATTGGATTTTTAGACAGGTTTTAAAAGTAACCAAGTGAATCCTTAGAAAAATGCAGTTAATCTTGCTTATATTATAGAAGTTACCTAGATTTTATTATGAAACACAAATCATCATTCTTGACACATTCTCGATAACCAAGCATCCCCTCTGATACTCTTTTCTAAATCCCATGAATTACATTTAATTACTGAGTATATAAAATTGCTTATTATTATCCAATAGGATTTAACATCTCATAAACTGAAATATGCTTAAATTAGATGTACGGAATTATCTGCCATGCTTTTAATTGAAGTTCAGGATTTTCATGACTCCATGTAACTTAATTATATTTAAAAAACGACTTTTCCAAAAAAATCCAATTTGTGACTTTGTACTTGTATGTATTCCTTGGAAATTCTTGACAAATAATGTTCATTCTGCATTCAATTTAATAAATCTTTAAGTTTCACGGTATGTTATGTACTTATGCCATCTAGCAAAAGGTATTTATATGCAGTAAGAAATCAGTTCACAGCCTAACAAGATATCAGGTGGAAATTAACACTTAAAAGTTTTCACACATGAAATGTATTTACACACATGTAGACACATACACTAGACACTCTTTCTGAGAGTCGGAGGATCTCCAGAGCTTTGATGGGAATTACCACATTTTTGCTATAGAGTAGAGCAATATTGTATCAACCAGCTGCTCTCTGAGATATACCAATAATAACATAACTTTGTAAAGTTGTATGTGTGTGTGTGTGTGTGAAAACATTAGATACATGACAGACTGTTGTCCAAACCGAACCTCTTAAATTTTGTTTCTTCAACAGGGGGATTACATGTCGCAGAAAAAATGTGAAATCTTAAAAACTGAAACTGGCTACTTTTTGTAATTCTGATGAATATCTGAGCACAGTTTTATGCAAGTGGTGCAGTAAAAATCTTACATTCAACAGGGCTGTTGAAATTGTACACAATTATTTGGAAACGAGAGAAGGGTGAACGATAAGTGTTACAATGATAATTTCATGTGTCTGCAAACTTGGCATGCATAATAATTGTGCTTTATTGGTTAAGATAGAGAGATGAGAAGAAAACTGCTGATCACATTTATATAATTTATTTTACAATGTTATCCAATACAAGGTAAGCTCACACAAACAAGGCCCTCTTCTTCTGTACCAATACACCTTTGTGTGTTAATATTAATGTAAAATAATTATTTGTTAAATATTTTCAGTGTTCCCTATTGTAACACCGCTGCAGAATCTGCTGGTGCCACATAAATAAATGTGATATAAGTCTTTGTCTATAGACAGAAATAACCAGTATATAGATGTTGCTTTAAGATTAGAACAAAAGGTTAGCGAACTCTTTCAGGATTAGAAACAGCAAAGCCAGAACATTACCCTGGCACATATAAAGGAAGATTCTCTTTGTGATTATAGACAATATGACGAAAATGGATCAATGATGCACCCAGTGCCAGATGGACATGTTGTTTTAGGTAATTTCCCTTAATTTATTCTGAGCCTCATTCTACTGTGATAGTAATTAACCCATGATTTAAAGTATCTTGTGGTCACAACGCAATACTTATTTTGACATATTTAGAAACTTAAGCACATAATGTCCTTTAATTAAGACCTTTATATAAAATGTGATGACATTATATATTTCTTTTGGGCACAGTAAACAATATTTACAGTTCACTTTGCATTATCCATAGTTAAAGGCAAATATTTAAAGCCTGTTAGTTCTATTGGTGTGGATGGATTGGTAAAGGTCCCATTGGGCCATTTTAATAAATCATTCATGACACATGAGTTGAAAGCTTGTTACTCGTTGTGATACTATAGATGGAATGTTGGAATGAATCCTAGATTTTATCCAATCAACCACACAAAATTTTTGTAGATAGGAAATGATGTATTTTAGTATATATCACTACTTGCATATTTCAAAGTTATGGTGCTAATGAGTAAATATGAATATATATGAACATAATGACTATTGACTCCATGTATGGTTGTAAAAATATCTACACTATATGACCAAAGGTATGGGAACACCTGCCCACCACCCACATGAGATTGTTGGACATCTAATTCCAAAATGTTGGAGTGTCTGTGAGATTTTGGGCCCCTTTCAGCCAAAAGAGCACTAGTGAGGTCTTGCTCTCATGTTAAAACAGAAGCCCTGGCTTGTCATCAATGTTCCAGTTGATTCCAAATTTCCAGGGGGGTTGGAGTTGGGGTTCTTGTAGGCCACAAAAGTTCCTCTACACCACATCAAGCATATCAAACCATATCTTTACGTACCCTGCTTTGTGCACAGGAACACAGTAACGTTAACAGAGGCAGCTTAGAACTCTGCAGTGAGTGATGCTACAGAAGCAATTTTTATGTGCTACGTGGTTCAGCACTCGCCAGCACCACTCTGTGGCTGAGCTGTTAGACACTTCCACTTCCACTTCACAATAATAACACTTACAGCAGACCAGGGCAGAAAGTTCATAAATTGTTTTGCCGCATCCTATGATAGTGCCACGATTAATGTCACTGAGCTTTTCAATATGACCCATTCTATTGCCAATGGTTGTCAATTGAGATGGCATGCCTATGTTCTTGATTTTATACACCTGTTAGCAATGTGTGTGGCTCAGACATGCTGCCACTCTGTCCCCACCCCCCGAGATATGCTGCCACTCTGTTCCCCCCCCCCCGATTACCAGAGCAGACTCCCGGGTATCTTAACACTTCCCGGCAAGGGAGATTGTTAAAGCACATCATGCAGACGTGCCGGCAGCGGAGGTTGTTTACCCGCATCGCCGCTGCCGGTGATCATCTGTGCGATGTGCTTAGACAATCTCCCATGCCGGCACTCCCCCCGTGGAAAGTCCCGGCAGGGGAGGCTGTCAGAGTGTATCCGAGCGTAGGATGTAGGTCTCCTGCACCGCTGCAGGGGATCTGTATCCTAACCCTGCTGCCTGCCCGGCGCCCAGGACTGCATGTCCCGGGCGTCGGGCGCTAGACCCCAAATAGAGGCCGCACCCCCACTTTAAAGTACCCCGGGCCAATACGGTAATTCTAATTGGCAGCTTTTGCTTTAGGGAAATAGATCACACTGGCGCAATGTGTCATATTTGCCATCATACGATCATGTATGATGTCACGTCATAGCCTCCTCCATATCATGTTGGGCATCACGATGTTCCCTTATGATTACCTATGTAATGTCAAAGTTTCACCCAATCTGTGCGTTTAAATTGGGACACGGGTTCGGGACAGCCAGTAGCTGGGATTTATATCCCATCTCCTGGATTATCCCAGCCTAGTTGGAATGGCTGAGAATTTTATCATGGAATACGTTTGCAAAGATTTTTTTTGCCGAAGATATTTGATCTAGCAGAGGAATTTATTCCTAATACTTTTAGATCTTATCTTCCTAAATCAGTTCTTTGATGTAATGCTGCCATGCTTTACACATGTATGTTCACTATGAAAATATTTTTCATAGAAAGTGACGGCAGATAAGAACGATTTGGCCCAACCTCTGAATACTATCCTTGGTCCCTGGCATTATCCTATATCTATCTTAGCTGTATGCCTATCCAATGTCTTCACTGTATTACCATCTACCATTTCTGCTAGATGCATATTTCATACATCCACTACCCTTTCAGTAAAGTAATATTTCCTGATGTTACTGTTAAACCTTTGCCCCTCTAGCATAAGATGAAGTCCCCTTGTTGTGGTAGTATTTCTCCTTTTCAATATACTATCTTTCTTTTAACATGTTGAATCCCTTTTAGTATTTAAATGTTTCTATCATATCCCCCATCATGTCTTTCTTCCAGGCTGTATATGTTAAGATCCTTTAACCTTTTGTGGTAAGCTTTATCCTGTAATCTATGAACCATTTTAGTAGCCTTTTCTGAACTTTCTCCAACATATCTATATCCTTCTGGAGATACGGTCTCCAGTACTGTACACAATACTCCAAGTGAGGTCTCACCAGTGATCTGTACAACGGCATGAGCTCTTCCCTCTTTCTAGTGCTAATACCTCTCCCTATACAACCAAGCATTCTGCTAGCATTACCTGCTGCTCTACTGAATTGTCTACCTACCTTTAAATCCTCTGAAATAATCCCTCCCTAAATCCCTTCCTCAAACAGTTTCAAATATTCTATACTCAGTCCTTGGGTTTTTATTAGCCTTGTATATTCGTTTTCGGGCGAACATGAAAATGAACTTGAGTGCGTTTTCATGTTCGTTCCGAAGACACGAAGAAGAGAAGACAGCAGCGGTAAAATGTAGATGAAGGCGAAGGCACACACCATGAAGATCTTCGTGATCGGCTTTGTCTACTAATCTCCCTGGTCCCTTCCCCATCTAGCTTACCTTATCTTCGCAGCATCGCGGGAGGTGACGGAAGCGGAAATCCGTAGGTTCGCCGTCAGGGGTTTAGGGGTAGTGCGAGTGAGCCTATAGGTCGCCTGCAGAGACCTCCTCTGGCATCAACGGATTTCCGCAGGTTAAAGGGCGTGCAAGCAACCAATAGGCTCACTCGCACGGTCCCTTAACCCCTTTGTCACGTCCTACCCAGGCTGCGGAGCTGCATATCTCATTCTTGCTTTAGTTTCCCTGTTTTGCTTCGATCCATTCCTGGATTTCCTTTTGCTCTGTTATGATCTTCCATTCCTTGCTTCTGCTTCAGCTCTTTGCTTTTGCTTTGTATCCTTTATAAGGTGTGCCCCTCCCGTGTGTTCTGTTTGTCTCAGTCTTCAGTCTAAGGTATGTCTCAGTGCTATGTGTGTGGATTACATGTTTTGTTTGTTTCGTACCACTGTCAGCAGGGATTAGCGTTAGGACCCACCGTCATTGGAGTGGTGGGCTAAGCATACTATGGCCATATGATGTGACGGGATCTCCAATTGTTATCACATAGTTCTAGGCTAGTTCCTGTATTCATGTTTGTCTGTCTCTTATGTACCTTTGCCCTTCTTCCTTGTATCATCTGAGGATTCTGGTTCCTCTCTCCTCTCCCCATGTCCTAGTCAATATGGCCTATCCTTGCTTAAAGGAGAAGCGTCGGAGGATTCCGGCTCCTCACTCCTTCCCCTGTGTTCCTTGCTTTGTTGCCTGTCCTTTGTTGTGCCCTGTATCATGTATAGCTTGTCTAGTAATGTTTATTCCTTGTCTGGTTCACTGTAGTGCCATGTAACATGTATATCTTGTCTGGTTATGTTTCGTGCTTGGTCTCCCTGTCCCTTGCTTGTTATGTTTCTGCTATATCCTTTGCTTAGCTTCCATACTCCCAGCCTGCAGCATCCTACACGTGATTCCTGTGATATGTTTCATGCCTGGTCCAGGGTGCCTGCAGGATATCACTTTGTTTCATTCTGGACTTCATCTGCTGCTTTATCAGGGCGCTGGTGTTTGGCTGCACCTGGGTGAGTGTGGTCGCCCTGCAACCAGGCCCTGTCTAACTCCACTACTGCACTGTGACTCCTGCACACAATCTTTGGGCGCGCTGGGTCCTTTCAGTCATCTGTTTGGACCCAGTTCATGACACCCTTAAGGTACAACAAGTTACGGCACCAGGAGTTTAAAAGTCTGTACGAGCGACCAATAGACGAGTCCCCTGCTGGCGATCAATAGAGTTGCTAATACGGACATTTAAACTCCTGGCGCCAGAGCTGCTGCGATAAGCGTTAGAAGACAGGCGAATATTTGCGGAATACAAATTTTTTTTTTATTGCCAACGACGAACACCAAGAGCCCCCTGGTGCCCAAGTCTAGTTTTTATGCCCTAGATGCATTACTTTGCATTTATCCACATTAAATGCCAGTTGCCACAGCTCTGACCATTTTTCCAGTTTACCTAAATCATTTGCCATTTGGCTTATCCCTCCAGGAACATCAACCCTGTTGCAAATTTTTGTGTTCATACCTTTCCATCATGACCATCTGCAATACCGCTAATAAAAATATTAAGGAGAATGGGTCCAAGTACAGATCCCTGAGGTACCCCACTGGTAACAAGACCGTGCTTGATTTTTTTAGTAGCTTTTTAAGGTATGTAGCTTATTTTGATTTCTGGTGAGTTTTTTCCTTCCACTGTGTGTAATTTACAAACAAATTAAGTATTTGTTAGTGAGAAGTGAAAGAGGAGAATGTGAAAAGCAGTAATTGCTAAGTAGCAGCTTGTCTGAAGCTTTTGCTGTCACTTTGGTTTTGGTGTCAGAAAAACACCTATATGTTAATTAAACTTGTAAAATTCTTATTTTAATAGAGCCTGAATCCTATTTTAGCTTCCTATTTAACATTTTTTAATTCTATTATGTTTCTTAACACTCTTAACATGGTTTAGTAGACCTAGTAGAAACTGAAAAAAATGTTAAAATGTGTTTTTGTATTGTATGAAAACTTATAAACTGAAGGTAATTTTGTTGACACATAAAATGAGATGTGTAATGAGACAAAATGATCTGATTTATTCTTAGAAACAAAACCTTTATCAGTTCCTCTATCTATTCCCAGCACCGAGAAAATATTCAAGATGTAACGCAGATAGTTAATATGAAGGTATTTGTTTAATGCATGAAACAAGCGATAATATTTTGTTGATATGGTTCATAAAATGGTATGTTATGCATGCTAGTTCAGCAGTATTGTGTGATGTGGGATATTATTATATTGTATGAACTGGTGATCTGTTTAATTCTGTAGAAATACAGTATGTTGTCAGACCTGTGAGGACCACCAGTGTTTGATGTACTAATATTGGCTGATCATATACAAAGTACAGAGAAGGCAAAAAAGTAATGTTATAGTAACAGAACTTTAACATGTATCAAAACAAACAAGAATTTAGTGCCACTACATTAATGTACACCAGTACATGGAGACTCTCATGCAAGTTACAGCCTGGACACCATTAATGATGCACCTGTGTGACAGGGGGCTGCTCAACCCTATGGTTTGGTCAGAACCTGCAAATATGCACAGCAAAAAATATACGAAAAGTGGAGCGCACCACCTAAAAACCATAAGTCATCCACAGTAAGATTCCGGGTTGCTGCTAGACTTATAATAATAATAATAAAAAAAACAAAGCAAGAATTGAGCGCATACCCTAAAAACACCAAAAATGCCTTCTTAAGGCATAAATATTGGGAATTTCATCACACTTTATGGCTATATATTGCTTAGCCCGCCCCTATGTGAAAGTAACCCAGGTTTGAGTCCTATTTTATTTTTCATGACTATATTGTGCAAAAAGGATCAGCCCTATCTACCACATTAAATGCCTCACTAATGGTGTCCAGAGAAGGGTTTAAATCAGGGTGTGCTTGGGTTAAAAATGTGATGCAATCCCATTGATTCAGCTCCTTGCTAATGTGATCACATCCTCCAACATTTCAGGTGTCCAGGTATTTGGCAACTGGCAGGGAGGATAGAGTCAGAAATAAGCAGTGCCAGCATCGGGCGCATGGCTACCTTAATTAAGCAGGGATTTCAAAAAATGAGTTAAGAAGCTTAAGGATAATCAAGTTGGTCAACTGTTTTCTGAGATCTCATAATCACATAACTTTTATGGACCTGCACTTGGTGTAAGGCTACATTTGTATAATATAATTGAGTCAGTTCTAGACTATGGAGATAGAAATTAGTCTATTTACCTTGTGACAATGAAATGGCTGGAAAAGCATTCAAATACCTAATATATACAGTCATGATAACAAAAGTACACACTCTTTGAATTATATGGTTTTACATATCTGGATATAATGACCATGATTTTTTTCTTAGCAGGTCTAAGTAATTAGGTAAATACAACATACCGTGACATATTACACGGTGTAATGATTTATTCAACAAAAATAAACCCAAAATGGAGAAGCCCTGTGTGAAAAACTAAGTACAACTAATGATTCAGTATCTTCTAGAACCACCTTTAGCAGCAAAAACTTGAAGTGATCATTTTCTGTATGACTTTCTCTGTCCCTCACATGCTGTTGAGGACTTTTGGCATGCTCATCTTTGCAACATTGCTTCAGTTATTGAGGTTTGCTGGCATTTGTCAGAAATAAGCAGTGCCAGCATCGGGCGCATGGCTACCCACTAACCTTACCCAAGCTGCCACCTACCAGTGGCCAGCTTCAGAACATTGCAAGCATCGCTATGTAGGAGCTGCAACAGAGATCTATTGTTTGTTTGTTTTTTACAGCTCCATAGGCTCTCTCCAACTGGCCCATGATCCCCTACTGCCAGCAAAAGCAGGATAATGGGGCAGTGCCCCCCCAAAAAAAATTTTGCACCAAGGTTCCAGATCTTTATCTGAAACAATGAAGCACTTTTCGAAAAGTTTACTAATGGACTAATTTTGAATGATTTAACAATAAATTGGCCACTAAAGACTTGCTCACAGACCTTGTAACCCTAATAGTATATGTGGCTCGCATAAATCAGACTTTGTGTAAGTCAGGTTCAGAGAGACCATGCTAGACATACTACTGTACATGTGGCCCCCAGATTTTCTTGTCCAGAACCAACCACAGTACAAAAAGATAAACCATGCAATTGGGCTTAACACCTCCTTCCTACTGCGCAGTTTCATCTCCTCAAAGAGAGATGTAATGTCTGTATTGCGGAATCAAGGGACATATGGCTAAAAAAGCGTCCTAACAAATGGGAAACATTCCAACCTAGAGAGGATCAGGGACTTACTCTGGGTATTGTGTCCACATCCCCTGGGTTCAATGACATTTAAATAATTGTACCTGTTTGCTCTTCCTGGTTAGATTATTCCATCATTACTTGAGATGTTATTGACTTTGGTGCTGCTGGCGACTTCATCGATAGTTTGTTCTGTGCCACTCAGAATGTGCCTCTTTCCTCTTGCAGTAGAGGCTATTGACAATAGACCATTACAACATGCTGTAATTATACAAGAGGCTGTGCAATTAAAACTACAACTGGGTGTTCTCCCTAAGAAAAGCATGACCTTTAATGTAATTTGCTCTCTGGCAGTTTTGAGGTTACACAAACCCTCTGTTCATTGGCAAATCACAGCTTGGAGTCCTGCCTTCAACAATTGGGAGGAGCATCTTCTGGTATTCTGACCTGACTTGTTTGACCACCTTGCTATCTGGTATCCTGACCTGGCTTATTACCTTTCAAAAATGTATTTTATGCAGCTCTTAATAAAAAATATATTCAAGGGGTATGACAAGACGAGAATTGACTAACACAAATCTTGCATGAACACTGTGCATGCAGGTTTAATGGTAGTGGAACCACATTTTTTCATACTGGAAACAGTAACTTGCAAGACTTAAATATAACCTTAATTAAGCAGGGATTTCAAAAAATGAGTTAAGAAGCTTAAGGATAATCAAGTTGGTCAACTGTTTTCTGAGATCTCATAATCACATAACTTTTATGGACCTGCACTTGGTGTAAGGCTACATTTGTATAATATAATTGAGTCAGTTCTAGACTATGGAGATAGAAATTAGTCTATTTACCTTGTGACAATGAAATGGCTGGAAAAGCATTCAAATACCTAATATATACAGTCATGATAACAAAAGTACACACTCTTTGAATTATATGGTTTTACATATCTGGATATAATGACCATGATTTTTTTCTTAGCAGGTCTAAGTAATTAGGTAAATACAACATACCGTGACATATTACACGGTGTAATGATTTATTCAACAAAAATAAACCCAAAATGGAGAAGCCCTGTGTGAAAAACTAAGTACAACTAATGATTCAGTATCTTCTAGAACCACCTTTAGCAGCAAAAACTTGAAGTGATCATTTTCTGTATGACTTTCTCTGTCCCTCACATGCTGTTGAGGACTTTTGGCATGCTCATCTTTGCAACATTGCTTCAGTTATTGAGGTTTGCTGGCATTTGTTTATGCACAGCTCCAAACATCTCCACTTTGATCTCATTTGTCCAAAGTATATTGTTCCTGATGTCCTGCTTTAGAGAGAAGAGGCTTTCTCCTGGCAACCCTTCCAAACAAACCATACTTGTTCAGTCTTTTTCTAATTGTACTGTCATGAACGTTCACACTTAACATGCTAACTGAGGTCTGTAGAGTCTGAGATATAACTCAAAAGTTTGGGGGGTTACATTTCTAGTTTTGAAAAGGGTAATCTAATTATCAAGTAGGGTAATCTAATGAATTAGAATTTTAAACTTGAATTAGCTAACACAACATGCCATGGAACATAGGAGTGATGGTTGCTGATAAAAGCCTTTGTATGTCTCCATTAAAAATCATCTCTTTCCCATGACAATATTCCCATGTCATTTACAACATTACCAATGTCTGCACTGTATTTGATCCATTTTATGTAAGTTTTAATAGACAAAGTTTGCATCTCTTACACAAAAGCATTTGTAAATGGTTACAAATTTGTTTGTGTAACTGTGTATGTATTATATATATATATATATATATATATATAAAATATTGAATTAATTATTTTGTCCCATGTGTGACCTATGCTAACTTGCTATGTAAGCCACAGGGCTGCAGTACATTATAGTATAATGATTGCAGATTGATTCAGCAATATAGCTTAAGAAAGATGTAGTTTTTGTTTTTCAAGGGGCAAGATAAATTGGATAGGATACACCAAGCTGAAAGGAATGAAAACAATGTGAAGCAATCAACTTCCACATTAGTCTTTGAGTTAATGTTTGGCTCTTTTTTCGTGTTTCAATCTGGCACAATTAGACACAAAAGGATGGAAGGACACATTTTAAATAATAATGGATTTTTCAAGATTGAAACAAGGTGAAAATTGGTGTTTTGGGAACATAAATCCTGATTCTGGCATATATTTTTACATTGGCAATAGAACTGGAATTACAACATGCCAGAGAATTTTACAGCCGTGACTATAAATATGTCCATTCTTTTAATGTGTACTAAGTCCTGTGTCTCCCATCTGAATTTTTTTTGTTATCCAAAGTGGAGAAATTTCATGCAACATCTAACATATCTGTCTCTGCAAGGTAGAAAACTGAAAAGGAATAGCATTTTCAATTATTTAATAACTATAAAGTGCATGCAATATGGTTTTTAGGCAAATGAAATGTAAAAGTTATGAAACATAAAACAGAATCTCCCCATATTATGAAATTTTAAATAATTAGCCATTAACAATATACTGTATTAAAATGTAGGATTTAGACTCTTTAATCTTATCCAATAGGAACCTACGTGACTATACCAGATGTTTTATCCTTATGCCTGAAGATACTCTAATAAAACACAACAAATATAGCAGGGAGGGAACAGAAGTGGGCCTTCTGGCCTGGTAAATAACTCTGCCCTTTTCAAAACCAAAATCTGGTCAGTAGACCAGGTATTCAAATATAATAAAGGGATATTTCTTTCAAAAAGTTAAATACATAGGTTTAATTTGTATTTTCTCTTAAATTCCTAATTACGTATATAAAATTTAAAGGCCGTATTAAAAAAAATGTTTGGAGGAACGAGGCACAGCATGTCCATGTAGATGGACATGATATTGCAGATGGATAAGTGGAGAAGGAGAAGCATTTGTACACCTCCGTTTCTTTGCAAATCTGTCTGCATTATTGTGGCTTCTTGAAATATTTTCAGCATGTGGGGAGGCTTTGGTTACTGGGGGAAGAAAAGGCAAGAGAAGAAGCAGGGCTGTGGAAAAATAGACATGGACACAGAAATGGTCGGCAAAGAAGATGGGGAGATGTTAAGTCAGGTGACTATGATTGGCACTGTAGAATCTTCTGGGACTTTTTCTACAACCAAGTCTTTGTGGAATTTGAAGTATACTTAAGATCAGCGTCCCGTTGGAAGATCCAATGACACCCAAGCTTCAGCTTTCTCACAGACAAGATGACATTTTCTCCTAGGATTTCCTGATACTTTAATGAATCCATCTTGCCTAATACACTGCAGGAGTAGAGGATGGAAAGTATCCCTAGAGCATCACCAAGCCACCACCATGCTGTAGGCATAGTGTTATTTTCGGTTTATGCTTCATTGGTCTTCCTTCGGATATAACACTGATCTATTGGGCTGGAAAGTTCCAGTTTTGTTTCATTGCTCCACACGACTGAATCCCAAAACTTCTTATTTATATGATTTTGAGCTTATTGGAGACAACTTTTCTTGTGCTTTTTGCTCATCAGTGGTGCATATCTTGGAGTTATTGTGTGGAAAACTTTCACTTTTTTGCCACAGCTCATGCTTCAGGTCTTTTTGCAGTCACTCAAGGGTTTTTCCTCAGCCTTTCTTATCAGAAATCCTGGTTGCAGCCATTGAAAGCTTCCTTTTTCTGCTTTGTTTATGTAGTTTAAACAATGTTGCTTTCAACTTGCAAACAATGCTTCCAATGGTTTCTCTAAGAACACTCAGTGCCTTTGCTATCTTTTGTATCCTGTTCCTGGTTTGTGAAAGGCAATGATCTCTACTGTTATGAGGGATTCTATTTAGGGGGTTGAATTATTTTGAGATTGGAGAAGTGATTTTTGGGGAAACCACTTGAAACGTTCATTGTGTTGAGACATTTCAATTGGCTTTGTTTGATTTTTCATGCAAATAGCTGAAAGTCTGTAAATTTTGACAATAGACCCGATTTGCAATGGAGGTTGAACAATTTTGATTGTAACTGTGTATTTGGCCTCTCTCCAGTAACACACACTGGCTCACATTTTTACACACGCTTGAACAGACTTACTTACGCCAACACACATGCGCACACTAACATATACATACATGTGGACATCCATGCTCACACAAACTTACATGCTCACACTGTACACATACATACAGTATCTCACAAAAGTAAGTACACCCCTCACATTTTTGTAAATATTTTATATCTTTTCATGTGACAACACTGAAGAAATGACACTTTGCTACAATGTAAAATAGTGTGTAGAGTCTGTATAACAGTGTAAATTTGTTGCCCCCTCAAAATAACCCAACACACAGCCATTAATGTCTAAACTTTGGAAACAAAAGTGAGTACACCCCTAAGTGGAAATGTCCAAATTGGCCCAATTAGCCATTTCCCCTCCCCGGTGTCACGTGACTCGTTAGTATTACAAGGTCTCACAAAAATGTGAGGGGTGTACTCACAAATATATCTATTCTTGCCCATACACATCTATGCTTACACATCCATAGTCACGCACTTACACATCCGTGCTCACAAATACACTTACACATACATGCTCACACACAAACAGACATACATATATACATGCGTGCTCACAAACACCTAAACTTTTCCTTCCTATCCCCCTTACTCTCTTCTCCTTCTTTACTCACCCCTTTGCTCAGCAGCAGTCTGCAGATCTTCGTAGCTGGCCACACGCTTTGCGAACAACCTCACATTTAATCGCACACCACTAAATTTACTAGAAGCCAGTTTCTGTTGAATGACTATTCAACAACTTAGAAAGCAGCAGATGTTTGCAATTGTCCAACAGATAATAAAATGTGTCACAACCAAAAGTTAGCTCATCGCATGTAGTCACAGGACCATTTCGTTCCTGTGAAAGGGAATTTTCAATTTGATGTTTACTTACCTCAAAAAAATTGATTTCATTTTTTT
Source organism: Spea multiplicata (assembly GCA_009364415.1). Classification (NCBI taxonomy): domain Eukaryota; kingdom Metazoa; phylum Chordata; class Amphibia; order Anura; family Pelobatidae; genus Spea; species Spea multiplicata. Next base: position 16,946 of record VKOC01025513.1, read on the forward strand.
TTATACTTACATAGTAATGTATCCTTGCTATGTGTGTATGTGTTTCTTTAAAGGAAAAAAAAACATATAAGTACATATCTCTTCTTCAAAGCTAACAGTAGGCTTAGTTATCAAAAGATTTATGATACTGCGTACTGACAGTTTTAGCGTACTCCCCTTTGACTGTAATTTAACACTTCTGGGATGTGCCATCTACAGAGCAAATATCATATGCAGCAATAATTTGTAAAATCATAAAATCTCCTGTGTAAGTTTAAAAAGTGCTGTGTTAATTAGTTAATGTATCCATGTTTCCCTGTATTTGTTTATTATTGATGAGATGATGCATTATATGACAAAAGTAATTATATCCATAGCCCCCATGCGATATACAGTATGTGGTTTGTAAACTGCTATACCAACTACACCATTTACTGCGTAAGTTATTATTTGCTACATTTTAGAATTTCCAAAGTGCCCTATGAATGTGAAAAAGGGTTACAAAGAAAGTAATGCAATCAAATAACTATTGATAAACAGTGCAAGTGAAACAGAATATAAGCAGCATGTAATGAAACACACAAAAGGGAAATATTAAATATTCAAAGTTCAAAAAGTTAGGTTAAAATGTAAAAGTTGTGGTCTATCATTATAAGGGCCCTATTTGACATTAGAGTGAAAAAATAGAAGCATTTTGTCCAAGGCAGAATTATGATCATGCCTTTATGGAAGCGTAGTTCCATAAATATTTCTATAAATTGAGAAAGTAATCCTTTGTAACAAAATCATCCTACAGCTTAACTTTCTCAGTTCCATAAAATATCAGATTTAAAATTAAAACTTTGGGGCGTGATTTAATGGCCTGACAAAACTTAAATAACTGTTAACATGTTAATGTCTGCTTTACAATTTAAATCCCTGACTCCAAGCAACACTTGTGGATTTTGCGTGGATAGAAATAGAAATTGTTTAAGTTGAGGTGCACAGGCGTTTGATGTGACTTAATGCATCTCAGCTTGTAAATGGATTTGAAGGAAAGCCATAGCGTATATTGCATATCTCATGTCTTGTCTTATGTGAACACTGCTAAGTGTTTCGGCGTGAGCAACATTTTATTATATATTTTAATTCAAAGTAAAATAAAAAGACAAAATTTCTCTCATGAACTTCTTTAAATACACTGTAAGCAAGAATGTCTTAAAAAATAAAGGAAATTGTTGTCTACATCACGTAGATGCCCACCGACTGCCAGAAAGGAGGATCCAGGTCCCCTGCAGTGGTGCAGGGGATCTGGATCCTAACCCTGCTGCTTGGCTGCAGCAGGGCTAAATGATAAACACCTGTGCAGCGCCCGCAAATGCATGTCCCAGGCATTGGGTGACACAACTTGCACTAAACCCAGATTATAGGCTTCATAGTCTTTAAAGTGGGGGGGGGGGTACGGCCTATAATCGGGCCAATCCGGTATATTTTAAATATTCTCAAATTAACAAAAATATACAGGAAGAACAAAGTGGTAATGTCAATGCAAACCTATTGTAAAGTATTTGATGTCATTAGGAAAAATGTAAAGGAAAATTAAATGCACAAAAAATATTGGCAAGCAGTTTTTCTGGCATGGTTTAAAATATTTGGGGCATAATGCATCTGAACGTCACAGTAGAAAAACAAGAAGTTGGAAATAACCTAAAACCGGTTAGATTTTCTTTTAACTTTTCTACTCTAAAATGAGCAAAAACACTTTGAAACGTTAAAACAATCACACATGGTACAATCAAACATATGTGGACATTTCTGTTAATTACTGTGTACTGTTTTGGCCACACCCATTGCTAACATGTGTAGAATGGGTTATATTGAAGAGCGCAGTGACTATAAACATGGCACTGTCATAGGATGCCACCTTTCCCACAAGTCAGGTTGTGAAATGTCTGCCCTGCTAGATCTGTACAGTCCACTATAAAGTTATTATTGTGAAGTGCTAGGAGTAACAACAGCTCTGCTATGAAGTGGTACACCATGCACACTTACACAGAGCGTCTGCCAAGTGCTGAAGCGCACTTAATGTAAAAATCACCTGTTTTCTGTAGCATGAATCACTACATATTTCCAAACTGCTTCTTGAGCACTGTGCGTGGGGAGCTTCATGAAATGAGTTTTCAAGGCCAAGCAGCTGAACACAAGTTGAGGATCACTATGCGTGATGGGCTCCTGGAGGGGACTGAGTGCCAGCCTCCTTACTACAGACTATGGGCCCTGGTAAAGAGTGCCATGTTATCCTTTTGTGTGTTATTAATAAAAAATGTATTTATTATTTCCTTATTTCCTAACTGTTTACACAGCACACTAAGGTTTGGGAGATAATCTAATCAAGACGATTGATTGTTAATTATTGTTAATCCCTTTACTGTCCCTGCTGTCTCTGGGAGGCAGATTAAGGGGGCGGTTTGTATCCAATATCTTCTTTTATGTTAATGTGTGTTTTGCTGGATATATCCAGCCGTCTGTGTCTCAAATAAATCAGTTCTCCTCTTGTTGTACCTAAAGACTCGTCTTGCCTGGTTATTTGGGTACTGGATAGCGATATCCCTTTACTTTGCTTGGGGATATTGCCTACAGATTGTGAGGAATTATTGTCCTGAAGGGAGAAGTCGCTCTTGGCAGAGGGACAACCTGAGGTCCCTGGTCGGTCCATCACAACAAGCATCAGCTGGAATGGTTTAAAGCACACTGCCACTGTCTTCTGAAGCAGTGAAAACCAGTTTTCTCTGGGGTGATGAATTATGGTTCACTATTTTAACAAATATAGGTTTTGACTGATGCCAGGAAAATGATAACTATTGGGATGCATAGTGTGTATTGTAAAGTTCAATGAAGGACAGATAATCTTTCAGGTTCTGGACTAGGTCTCTTAATTCCAGTGAAGGTTAGTGTTAATGCCACAGCATTAAAAGACATTTAAAGACTTTATAAATGCTATTTTGGCTGAATGGGGACAAAGTCCCAAAGACACACACAAACCATTGTGTTGTGGAGAGAGTCAAAATCACACACCATGGCAAGACTGAGCACAACAAGACACAAGGTGCTGCATCAGCACAGGCTGACATTTCAAGGTAGCCAGGGGTTTCCAGATGCTTTGACCAAGTTCTGTTGAAAAAGCACAAAGAAATGGGAAATGCTGAGAAACGTAGACCAAGTGGCCGACCAAGGAAACTTAGTGCAGCAGATAAAGACCTATCATGCTTGTTTGCCTTGTCTGGAACAGTCTGGTCTGAAATGGATGGAAGACTTGAGGCAAAAAAAGCTTCCGACATGGAAACAAGGCTCAGTTTTCACAAAAACACAGGAACGAAGGTGCAAAAAAATGGCAGCAGGTGCTCTGAACTGGTAAGTCAGAATTTTAAATATTTGGCTGTAGAAGAGCTAAAAGATTGGTACAAAAATGAGAGTTTGCAAGTAGCAGTGAAGAATGATGGAGGTTTGGGGCTTCCTTGAAAATGGAGTTGAGGATTTGGACAGAATTAATAGTTATCACAATGCTAAGAAGTACAGGTAGGAACCTAGCCATCAAGTAGGCATCTGATTGATCCCAAATTAATTTGTAGCATGACAATGACTTCAAATCTACAGCCAACATCATTAAGAATATTCTTCAGCATAAAGAAGGCTTTATATGGCCATATAGCTCATATATAGCTTCATATAGCTGTGATCTCAACAGCATTAAGTATGTTTGGGATTATGTGAAGAGATAGAGGCAACTGTGGTTATTTCTCCACAATGTTTGGTACAACCTACATCCCGAGTGCGTTAAATGTACCTAGAAGAATTGATGCTGTTTTGAAGGCAAACTCTAGTTAAATCAAATATTTATTATTTTTTTATTTATATAGCGCCAATAATTTAGCACTTTTTTACACCTGGCACGCTGTTACACTTTCGCAGCGTGGAGGTGTGCAATTGCAACCAGCCTGCAGACACACATGGAAGACCTGATTGGCAGCTGGAGAAGGGATTTGCATCATGGCCAGTCTGAGCTACATTTTAATGTGAAGCAGCAAACCACCTCAACTTCCTTTATAGTTTTTTCTCCCAGGGCCTGAAAATAATGAGAGAGATATGACAATAGAGAACATCTAATTACCGTAACAAAATTATCCTGCCACTTTTCTATAATAAAATAGTAGAGATGACCCCATACCTGAAGCACCCTCTTGGTCTATCAAGCTATCTAAATATTCATCAGCATTATTACTTTTGGATGGCAGCCATTGTATCTGTTTTGTAACAGTAACATAAAATTTAGCATTTAATTTAAATTGAATATAATGTTGGTGACTTACTGAATTAACGCCACTTGAATACAACTATAAATTAATGGAGATTCAATCATAAGTAGACTTGTGCATTCGTTTTCGGGCGAACATGAAAATGAACAGTGCGTTTTCGTAGTTAATACTGAAAAACTAAGAATCTTTGTGTTCTTCTTTGTCTACTAATCTTCCTGGTCCCTTCCCCATCTAGCCTACCTTATCTATGCAGCATAGCAGGGGTTGACGGAAGCTGAAATTCGTAGGTTCGAACGACTCTATTGGTCGCCTGCAGGGTCCACCTCTGGCATCAACCAATTGGTTGATGCCAGAGGAGGACCCTGCAGGCGACCAATAGGCTCATTCGCACTACCTTTTTAACTCCTGATGGCGAACCTACGGATTTCTGCTCCCGCTGACCCCTGCAATGCTGCGTAGATAACGGGAGCTGAGATCCGTAGGTTCGCCAACAGGGGTTAAAGGGTGGTGCAAGCGACCATTGGTCTCCTGCAGGGGCCTCCTCTGGCATCAACCAATTGGTTGGGAGAGGAGGAAGCTGCAGGCGACCAATAGGCTCACTCGCACGGCCGTTTAACGCACAGCACCAACTTGGCCGGCAAAGACCATTGGTCTCCCTGTTCCAACGGTTAAAAGTCCGTACAAATGACAAATTAAATTCTTTCAGCTTGAAAGGTAAATATTTTCTTACAAGTATAAAGGAATCCAGAAATTCAGAGGGAATAATTAAAATGTTAAGTAAGTATTTTCTAAATGTGTGCCCCTGAGCAAGCTTCATCAAGTTCTAAGCTGACTGCAGATGCAGCTTAAAGTAAACTTTCAGGGTTATTTATGAAGCAAAATTCTATGTCACAATTTTCAGTGGATTTCTAACATGGTGACTAAAAATAATCACTACATTATAACTGACACAGCTCCAGTAATAATACATGTGGTTAATTACATCTGTAGAAATTCAGCACACTGCGTCATGTCAAGTGTTGATGCTGAGAAAGCAATACAAAAGAGTGTTAACTGAAGAAAAGAGACTTTAGGCAATATGGAGGCTCTATGCTAGAGGACTGTGGGTGGTTTTTCAGGTGTTGGGTAAAAAATTACCTTTTCTCACTTTTTAAACAAAAAACTTTTACTCATCTGCAAAAACTAATGAATAGATTCTACTATTTGTCCTGAGTTTAGAAATACCAATGTTTTTATGTTTTTTTGCTTTTTTCTACACGTTATGGGGCAATAAGTACCAGTAGCGTTTTGCTATTTCAAAACCATTTTTCCGCAAAGCTGGTCATTCTGCCCCATGTGCTATTTTGGATATCTTTGAAGCCAGCCAATGAAATTTACCCCATCAAACCATATATTTTTTGAAACTAGACACCTCAAGGTATTTCAAATGCTGGTATTTTAACCATTTACATGCTCTAATTCTACCATCAACCTTTGTCAAACTTTATGGTAGTAAAAAAAAATTTTATTTTTTCCACACACGTTGTACTCCAGGTATAGATTTACAGCTCCTGGTATATGTCACTGCCAAACAACAATATGTGTTCAGTAACATCTCCTAAGCACAGTGATACCCCACATGCATGGGTTTGTTAGGTTTTTCGGGGACTAAAAGGCAGTGGTGGGATTAATTTTTTTTTAGTAACCACTTCCAAGATTTCGTACTAAAAAATAAAAACCTCATACACACACTCAGGCAGTCTCTCACATACACACACAGACCCAGGCAGTCTCACACACACACAGAGTCGGGCAGTCTGACACACACAGACTCAGGCAGTTTCTCTCACATACACACACAGACTCAGGCAGTCTCTCTCTCACACACACATAGACTCAGACAGTCAATCTCTCTCACGCAGTCTTAGG
>VKOC01025516.1:0-30475 GCA_009364415.1 Spea multiplicata
CCTGGTGGTGTGTGTGTGTGTTTGGGTGTCGGTGTAGCAGAGCCTGTCCTGGTGTGTGTGTCTGGGTGTCAGTGTGACAGAGCCTGTGTTGGTGTGTCCCCCCCTATATATTGTTTCTAGAGTCACCACTGCACGTGCCTGCTCAGGCTGAACTCAATATTGCAAGCCTTGTCGTGCTTGGCTCTAGCGTCTGTTAAGGGGCAGTTTCATGAAATAAATTGAAATATTTTTTTCTTATTAAGTCAGGAAAAATGGGTAGACTAGATCCCTCACAACAAGTGGTGTGTTACTGAAAAGTTCTTCTTTGCTGGATGAGGCCCACCTCCTAGGAGGCAGTATTGCTGGGTGTACTGTGCGTGTATGCGGGTTCAAAGCGGCCATTTAGGAGTCATACCTTAATATCTGCAATTCTTCCTGGGAATTTCTGACTTCATCAGCAAGACGACGATATCGAATCAAAGCTTTCAACTCATTTTGTTCTTTTGTTTCTTCTAGCGACAACTGTTTACAGAGAAATATATGAAAAATACAGCGTCCTATCTAAATTAATGATGTTGGCAAGGAAAGATTTACCATGAGGAAGACTAGTATAGCTGGTAACTTGCACCCCTTGGAGATCTCCTCTCTCGCTTCATTTGGAAGCTGGTAGGGGGAAAGAACTATATCTGGGGACCAACGTGGGTTTGAACCAGAGTCTCCTTGTGAAGCCCCGATTGCTAGTGTCTCTTGGTCAGTTTCATCGTTCTCTGGGCAGAGGAGCGGTCTTTAGCCACGCCCACTACAGCCACACACTCTCCACCCACTGATAGGTGGGGCTAGCACAGACAGCCAACTAAATAATGTTACTAGCCCCACTCCTTCTCAAAGCCACGACTTTAAAAAAGGGAACGTTCCAGTTGTCTACACTCTGGGAAGTTTTAGGGGTGGAGCAAGAAGCCACTGACTTAATTAAGAATTAATGGCCTAGACTTTGAACAATCAGCCCCAATACTTAGAACCTCTTTCACAAATGGGCAAAGTTCCCAGGTTTTTTTCTTTCATTTCTAGTTCCATACAAGGTTCTAGAATCATAACCAAGTTATACTATGAAATAGGTATAAAATGGTTTCCATTACATATTGGAAGTGACATACCAAAATCAATGTTACAAAAAAAATAGAATATTACATTTATCAGCCACATTAATACAAATAATCTTTTTCACTGGGGCACAGTTTAACAATATTCAGCTGCTCAGAAAGCGTATAGTTTGATGATAAGAAATAGTTTCACCTGTTCACTGAAGTCTTTTTAATATGTACATGAATACATATAACTCTTTGGCCCTTAGTAGTACAATAGTTATGTTTTACACAAGTTAGTTGCGTAAACATGTACAAATATTTATACAATTTGCTGGAAAAACGAAACTCTGTGCACAGATTTCACCAGAATCACTACAACAAAACATGTCCAAGTAAAGAATTCACAAAATGGAAATAAAATGATACATTCAATGGCAAAAAAGATAGTATTTAACAGTAGTTTTCATGCCATTAAGGTCCCTTCCTCAGGCAGAGTGGAAGCAAAGTCAATCTGTTCTCAGTATATGTCTTATTAATGTGTTTGATAGACTCCTGATTTAGTATTGTTGGTGATGATGTGTATCCTGGCTGGGAAGTGGAATTCTTATTAGTATACAGATATTTAGATTTAGATGCATATATTTATATATATATATAATATACATGCATATCTTGCATGCATCGGCATAAAATTAAGAGTTGGTAAACTCTGGCCATAGTGTCTGAACAGGATATTAATTAAGGTGAGTTTAGGTGATCACATGGGCACAAAACCCATCCCCCACCAACTGCATAAAATATATGTTTGGGTCCACTAGCATTAAGTATTTCCCCTTTCCCCAGCATCTTAAGAGTTTAGCCTGCATGAACACACCTTCTACTTATCAATGCCAGCGTTCTGTATATTTACTACCAGCGCTCACATGAGATTTCCAGGGGGCCTAAGCCAAGCAGAAAGCCATCCCGCTGACCTCAACAAGATTGCTTTCCTACCAGTGATGGGCCACCGCTTCAACAGCTGTGATAGTCTGAAAGTGGAGCGGATGGTGCAAGGTAGCTTTTGCAAAGGAAAATACTTTGCCTAATATGCAAATTATTTGTTGGTGGAAACGTATGGGACATTATACTGTCGTTTTATATAAAACGCCTTTCCTAGCATGCTCTGTTCCCAACTTTTAAAGCAAATAAATGTTTACTGACACATTCTGGATATTTGAAGGAAAATACATTATTTTACCCACTTTTGCTCACTTTCGTATGATAGTGCTAAAAAATAACTCAAAGCACAAAACACAGACAAGATTAAAACCTTATAGAAAGGCTCAGATTTCAGCTGTTCGATGCAGACAGCTGCAAGTCAAAAGGGACAAAGATAGGCTTTACCTGACCTTGTTTTATGTAGCCAAGTGATGAAGTGCTCAGATAACATTTGGTTTGAGGATATAAATATAAAAGATATAATTTAAAAGCAGTACGCCTCTCCAAGCAGTGTAGTTTTCTTTTATGTGTTAACCATGTGAGATTGAGTTGAAGGAATATCCTTGTTAACCTCAATTTTATTTTAAATTGTTGCCATGTGAATAGTCAGGGCTTTACCCTTCTCAAGACAAGAGGTAGCTTAATTTAGTTTTTGGAAAAAAGAAAAAACGTCATAAAAGGGGGACCCTTAAAGGAAATATATTACCAAAAGTGTGCATGATCGTAGCGTTAAGCCATGTTATGCCTTGCTCTGTTTCATGTAAAAAGTTGGTTTGCATTGTATTACACATTTTTTTAACTGCAGAATCAGGCTTTGTATCTGAGCTGAAACTCTAAAGTCTTCAGTTTTCATTCTGTAATATATATTCTTTGTTACCACAATCCCCCCAAAATAATCAATCAATTTATGCAAACTTTTCTTTTACTCACAAGGTGCCAGAGTCTACTACCAATTGAACCTTTGTAATGAACACCTCACAAGCCACGAATTATAAAGGGTATATGACGAAAACTATTATCCCTCAACAATCCACAAATAAGTAGATGAATGCCCTACACTTGTAGGCAATTAGGCCACACATAGAGGTTTATTTACTTACGGTGAGTTGGCAGGAGATTGCGGATTTTAACTCCCTCAATTCACTATCCATTATAAAGTGAATTCCCTGGTAGGTGTGCATTGGCGCTGCATAATTCATAATTCAAACTGTGTAATGATTTTCAAGACATTTCTCTGATCTAACCATGCATTATACAGGGTCAACCAAGCTCTTCTGCAGCAGAAGCTCACTGGGGGGACCTTCCCAAAGTATAGTGATATGAGTGAGTTGAAACCCCCACTCTCTCTGGTCAGATTCAACTTTAATCAATAAACCCGAAAGACTCATTACAGGCACCCCATTCTAAAGAACAACGTGCTGTAATGTAATAACTGGTGCATTCAGGTAAAGAAAAAAAGGAATCGACCCCTAGAGCAATAAATATCCTAAACAATAGTAGATTAACTGTGAAAAGTCACCTTTTTAACTTCTGCTAAAAACACATCTTCCAGATGGGTAGCAAATCCTTCACTTATCCATTCTTCTGTCCAATCACGTGCACCGATGGCTAAACCAAACCAGGCGTGTGCAATTTCATGGCAAACACGTGCCATACAGAGATGGTTTCTTCCCGACAGCACACTCTGAGACAGGTACATGATGTGTGGGCTGCGTCACAAAAATAAACAACAAATAGCATATTTTACAATAAACATATTTTACAACATGAACTTCTTAATTACGTCCTGTTATTAACATTGTCATCTGATTATTAATATATAAATGCCAGGTCCCAGCACGCCCGAGGTGCTGAGCAGACATTGTTAAGAGCAAGAAGGTGTTATATGTATATAAATATTGGGCATCATAAAGGGGAAAAAATGTTGAACTATTACAACATTAGTAAAGACACATTACATATATGCTCAATTCCAATTTACTGTGTGTCAAGAATGTCATGGAGTTTATCTATACTTTTCGAAAGAAGAACAAATTACCAGCGGCCAAATCCAAACCTGCAAACATATATGTTAAATAAACATGAGGCTTAAGTACTGTATTCTGAGGAAAGCACATAAGCTCACCTGTCACGTCAAGACACCCCATAGTGAGAAAAAACTGTTTTACTTAACATAGCATGGCTGGTCTTCACTTTTTACAGTGAATGTTTGTAAAAAGAAAGAGCGTTTGGATTTATATGTCTCACCCAATTAAACAAAATAGGCACTTACAGCTTGTTTTTAAAATAATTTTTTTTGTGCATTTAAATGTTTTTCCATGAAATAGGTTATAATGGCACTTGAATTTTGTTTCACAGATACTCAACTAGTCTGGAATTCCAGCCATTTTCGGTTAACACTGTTTTTTCTTCCACATCTCTTTGTTCTTTGACGTGGCAGGTGAGCTCGTGTGGCAGTTTTCCTTTGAGCGCTAGTAATTTGTTATTGTATGGATACATTTCATGACATCACAGTAAATTGGCATTAAGCATATAATGTCGTCCTACAATTATTGTAATAGTTCAACATTTTAAGTCTTTTTTTTTTTTTCTGACGCCCAATATGCATATTACAAACATAATGCAATATCAGCACAATATGCCAGGCATGTATTTACGGTAAGTACGGTATATGCAAAAATTGTTTCAATAGAAAAAGAGATCCAATTTTAAAAAAACAAAATAGAATGGAAAAACTTAATATTGCGACTCACACACAATTATGACCACAAATGGTCACATACGTCATGACAAATAATATTTGACTAACAATGTTTCATTAAAAAAAACAAAAAACAGATGACATATGCTGGCCTCCCATCATGCAGTAATAATAATAATCATACTATATTATACATACTGTTATGATTAAATGACACCATGTTTTTTGTTTTTAGGTAACAAGCAGCTGCTGCTTTTACAAACAAATGTTTTTTTCTTTTACGTTAAGCAGAAGTGTAGTTGTTAACACGTGCACAGGCTGCCAATTCAATCTGCTTGTTTTAGCTTTCAGAAGACAAGTGTGGACAACAGTCAAAGCGGGAGAATCAGAGACCATATGGAGTTTCTTCCCGAAAACTCCCTATGGTAACCTGGGAACAGGGGAACATTGATGGAAAACAATCTGAATTCATTTGCAGGACTGATTGTTCATTTAAGGTTGTTTTAGCTCCCTAAATAGCACTTTTGTCACCATGAAATAAAAGCAAGGGCTATAACTACAAGCGCTTGTGCTGTATGAATCACGACTCCACATTGGATCTGGAAAAGCTTTAATATGGTATTTAGCTTTTTGTGTTAAAGGCAATCTCGTTGACAAGGCATTCAGTAATGTTAAAACACCCATGTGTTTCTAATGCAAGATGTGGCTTTGGCCGACTAGAGGCTACTGGAGAACCATTTAGCGAATGACCCTACTGCGCTCCCTATATTTGCCAACATACCCTCAGAACATTTAGCAATTGCAAACATGTTAGATAACCACATGAAACTCATCCTTTTCCTTTTTTTTAAGTTATGGAGGATTGTTGCAACAAAATCTAAATTATTATTCATAAATGAGTTTGTGATTGGCCCATGGGTTATCTAAGCAAAAAAAGCTGCAATGTACTTTAAGTTTTTACACCAGTTCTGGTGTGGAGCTTAAAAATTATCCATGTGTAGTGTCAAAAGAGTTACAAAGAATATAGTGGACAAACACTTATGTATTAACCAACAGTAAACATCTCAGATAATTAACACCCTAATAAAGTGGCTACCAGATGTGGTATAACATCTGGTGGACAGTGGATAGGAAAAGTCTCGCCTCAAAAGTTTCTATCATTCAACTTAACTGTTTTTCCTCTAATCCATATGACTATAATTAATCATGCTGTACTTAAAGGGACACTCCAGCCATCGTATGCACTTGTATGCATTTGCCGCTTTTCCAGACCCCCAAACCTTCAGTCAGGTCCAACAATGGCAGCCTGCAGGTCTGCAGATAAAGAGAGTTTATTTGAACAAATTTAGATAAAACAAAGTTTTATCAATGCCACCCTACAGTACTGTACACAGCACTGCATTTAACGCTCATAGCAGGATAGCGTGTACAATCTGTATTTCTCAGTTAGTAAGAGGGCATCCAGGAAAACATTTTACTGAGATGAGTCACAAGGAAAAAGGGAGACACGAACGGCGAGAGTTTCATCTGTAAAGAGATGGTAATAAAAACAATAAGTATACCAAATTTTGTGCGGTTGAAGATCAGCCAGGGAATAAAGACAGGGTGTTCCTTTCCCTGGTTCCAGAGACCAATATATTTGTACAATATTATCTTGGTACACATGTAAAGAAATATGACAATATAAATTCCCTTAATGTTGCTATTTAAAGTATGGACTAAATATTTCCTTTAAAGCATGACTCATTCTTCCTTCTTATTCATTTGGCTCACACTTGTTAGCATTTTGGCCAGCAAACCACTCCCTTGGCTCCAGATACTGTTGAAGAAGAACCTCCTGCACGATGGAGTTGTAAGAATAGGGCTATATAGAAGAATAGGACTAACACCAGTGCAGCCCACCAAGTTATGCATGTGATGAAGTCTAGTAAGATGTAGGTAAGGAACAAATGTCAAGTTCATAGTACGTTCTAGTATCAACGTTCCTCAACATTGTCCCGATGATCTAGAACCATTAAAACCCCAAAGTTGTTAAAAAAAAACTGTTGAAAAGCGAAGAAAAAAAGGAAAATACAACTTTCTGTATTCTGAAGCTTTTTACAAAGTATCAGTTTAACTCAGCAATGAGTCTACATGATCATTCCTGGAAAAGTAATTAGGTATAAAATTGTATAATATTGCTCAATACAAAACAAAAAAAATTGTCTGTGAGGTCAGTCAAGTAAACCAAGGCACAATTGTAGAAACATCCCAAAGTAAAAAGTACATGATTGTTTCTAGAATCGCTCAGCAATCGCTCAGAAATAAAATATGAAATCCTTATCGCAAAACGTATGCATAATACATATATATATATATATATACACACACACACACACTATGAGAACATCACACGGCCTATCTCAGCGATTTTGAATACTGCAGCATAGCATTTCCTTTACCCTTTAGTGATAAGTTCATTAAACAAATAAAAAAAAATAAACGTAGTTATATATTTGTGTATGTTTGCATATTTTGGCAATACCATGGGGTTAAACATCCCACCTAATACATAGGTACCTCATTAATGGTGTTCACAGAGGGCTTTAAATAGCAGCATAGTGTCAGTGCTATCTAATCCTAATATGGCTCTATTGCTTCCCATAGATAGGGCCAGTCCTGGACCAATGAGCACCCCAGACAAGAAGCCACTTTGTCACTCAAATCAGTATACTCCACGACCAATGTATGCATAGATCTTTCTATATGGCCCACCCCCCACAAAATGTCAGGCATACATTGGGGTGACTGTTTGCTCCCCTGGTCCAGACAACACAGATATATATATATATATATATATATATACACACATTTTTCCAATAGTCCAAATTGGTGAAGTGAAGTAAAAAGTGGTGCATGTATTCAAGCCTTTTGCTATGAAGCCCCTAAATAAGATCTGGTCACATAATTACAGTCCAACAGCATGAAATGTAAGTTTGATTATTAAGAAATTAGATGATTATGGTACCACAACAAACCTGCCAAGAGAGGGGCGCCCAAAGTCATGGACCAGGCAATAAGGGCAAAAAGAGACCAAAGACAACTCTGAACTCACCCTCTCTCTCAGCTTGGGCTCTCCTGGCAAACCTCCTAGCCTGTAGTCATTTTATCGACAGGCACATTGGCTAGTAATTACATAAAATACACATTTTGAATTGAAAGAAAATACACTTTTTATAAGCAAAATACATATTCAGAAAAATAAAATTATGGATACTGTAATGGGAAAAAAACACTACTGTGATCTCCAAGACTCAAAAACCGCAGACATGTAACAAGTAAATAACATTCCACACATAGTAGTGGTAGAACTGTCACAAACCAACAAGATGTTGAAATAGTGTTCTTCAGTGCCTCATAAATGGGTTTGTAGTATAGAGGGAAAAAAACAACAGGTACAGGTAAATTACTTTATTACTTACTGATTGATTATGGTTTGTTTAGCTGCAAGTGTGGGAAATAAATCTAACTGGCAATGACGTATTGTGGCCTAAGCCAACTAGGACTAGGGTGGCAGGTCCAGGGCGTGGCAGTCATCCTGCTGCCAAACTATGGGGAAGATCACCCTCTTGGTGATCTCGCTGTTCAATGGGCCGGTTGCAGTGGAGATCCTTTATCTCCTCAACCAGTCCATTTACATTATGGAGTCTGTCGACTCCGCACAGCCCCCGTAGTCTGCATTAGAAGGCCCTGTGAGCCTTTAAGACATATAGTGCAGGATATGACGTTATATCTATGTGCCTTTTAAAGGCAAGGGGAGCCTTTAGGACAAAGGACTTCTAAATTGACCTCTGTTTAAGAAGCTTTAGCTACTGACAGAAAATGAACTCTGAACTGCATCTTTAACTTTCACGCATCGCACAGTTCTATGCGTTAAATAACAGATTAAATAAGACAGTTAATTTACAGAAACATGACCTATGTTTATACCAAAAGAGACGCCATCCATTCTGAGAATCTACACATGTATTCCTTCCAGTAATGTTATTGACCGTTACTGTTTTCGGCAGCATTTTTTAAGGGACAGATGAGGAGAAGGTAAATGATATAAAACATATTAGTCTGTTTCCCATTGCTTCCTTTTTAAATTAAATATTTCCAAAACATTTGCACCGCTTGACAAAACGTTTTACTATCCATAGTATAATAAACGAATTAAGCTGTTGAAGCAAAAGTTCCTCCATAAATAATGCTTTGATATAAACAGGTCCCTGTAATATAACTCAGGCACTTTAAGTAAAAGGTAGCCATGTTGTTTACTTAGACTTGAAACTAAAATCTTTCACTTGACTTTCAATAAAACTTCCTTCTATTGATTAGTTTTGGAAACCAAGACATTTTACAAAGCCACATAAAATGGCGCTCTTTTATGAGGCCTTACCTGAGGAAGCAATCTCAGAGCCTCTATCATATGTTAAGTGCAAATGAATTCAGCTGGGAGATCATTCGCAACCAGAAATATCTTAATAAAGCCTGATACCATTTTGGGAAAAGCTTTCTGAGAAAATAGTTTTATTGGAAATTTTACTTGCAGAGAACATAAATAGAGATTCCAGACTGAGAGACTGGTTCTAAATATAAATGTTTCTCATCTTTTCAGAAGCAATAAGAGAATGAGAGTGAATATCCCAGCATAGATGAGGTGATAAATTGAAAACCGTGCTTGAGAAAAATAAGGACTTGAATCGGGTTGAACTACATTCAACTAAGCTACGTTAAGCCAATTACTTCAGTTAACGCTTTCAGTATTAATACCCGTCGGTTACTATGTCTGCTTGTCAAATCACAACGTAGTTATCAGGATAACCACCATATCAATATGGCAGAAAATGTATTACCCTTTAATCTGTGCAATGTTTGTTGTAATGGACAGGATAAATAATACAATGTTAATGTATAAGAGGCAAAAGGCTATCCTGAATAGAAGACAGGACAAGAGCCGATCAATGCTTTGAGGTTTTTCCAGCAATGGGCTGGAAAGTTAACGGTATGGTATTAAGAGTATTTCTATGTTTAATGTAAATAAAAAGTAAGTAATTATACATAAAGAGGAGACAGACCACACAGAAGAAGTAACATCTGAAAGTTATATACAAGCTGGTCTCCGGAAAAGAACACCAAATGTGTTTTCATGTAGAGGTGGCCATTTTGTGGTCTCTTTCATCTGGTACACACTAGTCTTAAATATTGGATGGGCAGCCCAAAAGTACAAAACTCAAAAGTGCATTATATTGGATTGTAAAGCGATATATATGTTTATCTATTTATTAGCATGAGCACAAGATGGTGCATTATAGCATAAGGTAAATTGGTCTTTTACAAACAAAATAAAAACTATCTTGAGAAACTTGTACTGCCGATCGTATAAATAGGCCCAGCATTACTTTAATCTAGAAGAATTGTTAATATGGTAGTAAAATGGTTTACTCAAATGTTTTTAATTATTTGCTGTGTTCTTTAACTTCTCCTTCTGAATATAAACAATATAAATGTGGTAGTGGTTTGATTACATATGTGCAGAATATGATGGTCGATGAGTAGCAGTTCTGATTTGCGCTTACCAGGTAGACCAAGTTCTATTTTTCAGATCCTTTTCAAGTCTTTTTTTAAATTACCTTTTTGAATCATTGTTTCTAATATATCATAGTGCAAGAATGCAAACTTTAAAATACTCAACATTTGCAAAAGCAATAGAGGATATAGCTGAAACTAGGCACCAGTTTAACATGTACTAACCCTCTGTTAAATAATAAATGAAGACATGGAGCCATGTGGGTCGGTGGGGGGAATTAACAATGTATTAAGTGTGTTTAAGAAAATCACTAAATGTCCTCAAAGTTTATATCAAGTCCTCATGGCGTCTGGGCCACTGAACACTTAAGACATATCATATCTTTAGGTCAGCTGGACTTGCTTTCAAATTCAGTTTTGAAAATGTGCTGTGATAAGTCTACAATACCAAGTCCAGGAGCACACAGCTGGCTCTGCTACACTGATCTTGCACTATGGCTGCCTGCGTGTGGCCAAATTCCTTTATAGAACAGATTAAGAGTTTGCAGTTTTTATTATTCTCAAGAAAGTGGATACCAAGCAATTCAAATAAAAGCAGGCTTTAATTAAAAATGAAAATCCCAAAAGCAGTCACACCCAAGAACCTGCAAGTTGAAACAAAATCGCTAAATTATAAATTAAGTACTGGGAATACCTCCAATAGTCTGATAAAGGCAGTGGCTAAGGAACCTGTGTGATCTTGTATTTTTTTATGGTAGCATTGTTTACCCTGGTTAGTTTTTGTACAATACCATACAGAACAGATCTACAAATCAAATCACAAAGTCATTTAATATCTTAGTAAATCTTATCATGTTATATCATATGTGGCACTTGGGAACATTCCAAGTGTTCTGAAAGTCCCCTCTCACTCATACTTACTTGACCTAAGGGCTGGGGAGCATCTGAGGACTGACATCTCTGGTAAATTAGCGGTGGATGGATGAAGTCCCTCAGACAACAGAGGTCCAATTACCGGTGCCTCATCTGTGACTCCTCTAGGTTAGCCACTTTTTACACAATCAAAGCATCTGGACACAGCTGGTAGCTTTGGTTGAACATGAGGATCTGCCTGTCTTTATCTATTTGCACACCATTTGCTACTTTTTAGACAGGTAAAAATCTGCTTTCCATTGGGAAAGCCATTGGTTCTTTTGCTGGCATGGGCACTAAGCTGCATAGTGGTGGGTTATCGTGCTAGTGGGAGGAAATACACTGAAAAATCTGCAAGCTGGATCCTCCATCCTGGTTGTCGACGTCTTTAAAAAGTAGTTTGCAAATACCTTTGTATACTATTAAACAATGTAAAATGTTAGTATGCAAAGCCAACATATGCACAAGTAGAAACGCATACCCGATGAGATTATGTAGATGGGGTTAGTACTAGTCGTTAATTATGTACTAGGCTGCTAGCAAAATATCAGCTATGTAGGATCATTAAAAGGATCATGAAATATAGTCAATATTTGAGGCTATCATACGTCATGGATGTTTACTTTTCTGTGGATGGAAATGTCATGTTTACTGGGTAAAATCCTAGGTTTTGGAAGTGGAAAGAGGTAAGAATGCATACTGTATAGATTTGCTACGGTGCCAAAAACGTACAAATGCATCAGGCAGGAAAGATTATGTAGTTACGCCAAAACCAAAAAATGTCAGACCAGCACGTGACCCTGGATGGATATTGTGCACTGAATCTACACGTCAATACCAATTATCCATCAATACAGCACTGGCACCATGACAAAAGCCTTTTTCATAAATTGTTATTAACAACGTTAATTAGCCAATTAAGTAAAATTGACCAATGGGGAAATCTATATGGGTGATTTGGACTGAAAGGGGATTAAATAAATTAAGTTTGCATAATCTTTAGAAACATGTGTATGTACGAGACAGTGTTTCACTGTGTGTGCGCATCCGTCAATACGATGTCTGTTGGGCTTTTGCTTCCAGAACAAAGATGCCTTTATCAATTCTCAAAGTCTGTAGGACAAACCATTCACGCCTGTCAAGCCCCCTAATACCCTTTCAACAAATAGCGAAATCCACCAGTGACAAATGTCAACATACTAATGTGTTAAACGCAGAACAAAAGACACATTCAGAGGAGGCACCTCGTTTCACTTTATATCGGGCCTCTAATTTGCAGCATGTTTATGACATCCCACGGCTTATGCATCACCAAACAGAAACGCATTATTATGGTGCCTGTAACAATACACTGCTTAACCGGAGTGAGCTCCAGATTCATTTGTTTTGGAAATGCTTGCCATCCTGGGGCAACGTGACATAAGTTGTGATTTGCACCTCCATTCATGACACGGGACACAGGCTCTGTGAAACATTGGTTATAGCTAATCCTACATGCAACCACTACAAATTCTTCTTATCTTCAATCTCAGGTCTTGTTTTTTCCAGTACTTAGACATATTTTCTATGGAGTATAATGGCAGTAGTTTTGTCTAGCTTCTCATGTGCATCTATGAGCATCTGCAGAGTGGTTTGGGCGTTGGACGTGAGCTGACCCTGGAACCATGTCGCCTTATACATGCAGGCAGAAAAAGTGATTAAACCTTCAGAGGACAAATCTGATAAGGGTTATTTGCTAGGATAAGTCACTGATTTGGCGGAATGGAATCCTTGTGCATCTGTAGGATATGTCCTAATTCAACCAAACCTGACTTTTCTGCCAACTGTTTAAAAATTATTTAGTTATCCATTTACTGTGTTTCGTAAAAGTATTCAGACCTGGCCACTACAAATTCTATACAAGTAGTACACTTACATTTCATTCTGTTCAATATTTTAGCTTAACAACAAACTAGTTTTATACTATTTCAAATATCCACAAGAAATAGCATGCTGGTATTCCGGTGAGCATGTGTCTCATCAGTAAAGATTGGGCTTCTTGTTAGAATCGAAGGAAGCAAAATACAGGCAACTTTCTCCACCTTCCAGCAGGACAATGATCTACAGGACCAAACTAATATTGGAGTGACTCAAGAACAAAAGGGCGAACGCCCTACAATAGCCCAGTCAACGTTCTGATCTCAGGTCCATTAAGAAACTACAACAACTGTCGCTAGCGTACATACTTAAAAGCCATCACAAAACAGTAGTCATGTGCCAGGGCTTGAATACACACACACATATATATATTTATTTAACCTTTTCTTGATAGAATTTTACTAAAATAAAACCAGTCACCTTACAATAATTGATACCGATTTCCAGTGGTTTTAAAACAACATACAATGTAATTTGAATGAATCATTTGTAATTCAGTTATATGATATGATTGGCAAGGGGTCTGAATACTTTTACAAGTCACTGAATATTTAGAGAAGCACATGACTCAGGTTGGATCAAGTACAACCTTAAGAATAAGGTTATAAAATTCAGTATTTTCTCCTGGAACCAAGTATAATTTAATTATGGTTAAAGGCTAAATGCAAGCATTTTAAATAATGGTTCAGAGAGTCTGTCTGCCTTTTGGCCTAGTAAAAAGTAGACTCCCAGGTGTCATAACAAAGTTCCTTAGTAACTGGCAAAATACTGCCCTTGCACATTTAACAAGAATTGGAACAAACTCACTATTAAGTGCGCCCTGAGCTATCGCCAGAAAGGAAAACTGGAAAAGATTTATGCAAAAGTCATATTGCCACTAAAAAGTTTCTTATGTAAAACGTCGGGTAAAAAAATCAGAAATGTGTGTATTCTGTGCAGATAGCACTCATTTAGAGTGTAGTATATGCATGGTTTTCCCTTAACAGAACAGTGACTATTATAATATAGTATATTTCATACACAATATTCAGGCTGTCCCACTTTTGCAGCCATGTTGCAATGTATTGAAGGTATGTGATATGTTATCCCAGTGTGTATGTTTCAATGCGTCACAAGGTGGCTAGGTAGGTAAGGTAGGTGGGAGATCCTGGCCTTGCCCATGAAGGTGTTCCAGTTTGGGCAAGTGAAATGTTGGGGATATGCAAGAATAACATAAATGAACCAGCAAGGTGTATTTCATTCTTATAAATCTCCTTGAAAAAGAAAAGTGACATAGTGCAGTACAAGCGCCGTGGGGTGAGTGGGAACGCACTGATCGCATTCCCTATTAAGCAACACAAAAAACTAGCATACCCAACAAGCTGCCATTAGTCACACAATGCACCACCATTACGTTTTAAAAACACTTATTTGCAGGTAACCATTGCCCCCTAAAAATAAATGAGAGAAGCGTGAAGAAGGCACCATTGCTCATATTGCTCTAACTTCAGTCTTTTAAAGCTGCTGTGCCACCTACTCTGCTGAATTAAACAGTTTCCCAATAAATGCAACAATAGGAACATTATCACTATTGCTGTCGAGTGCCAGAATTTTAGAAATAATTATTTCATTATCTCATTTTTTTTCACGCTTTGTTCTGGAAAAAAAGCACTATTATTCTGTGACACAAACGTAGACCCTGACTGGTTGTTGTCACAGCAACTGAAAATGCTTTTTGTTTGTTTTTTGTTACTAAAGAAAAAAAAAGAAAGAAAGAAAAGTTTCTTAGAAATAAATGACCTCAATTATAATGCAAGATGTTCTAACTAATACTAAACCGGTGTACCTCAGTAGTTCTTTGAGGCTGTTATGCGTGTTGTGAGACTGTGAACCCCAGGGAGTTGATTGGCTTGGCATCTGGGTACAGCAGATTATACATATAGGTCCCTGGGGTGGAGCAATTGGAGAGCAGGGTGGGCCAATGCTCCGTTCCCCCATTCTGTGGAAAATTCAATGCCGGGTTTTCCAGGAGGCTAGAAGTCTGCAGGATCCGGTCCAGGATTTCTATGAGGCCGGCATCAGGCACAGGTGCTGGGCATTAAAAACCCCTGGAGCCTGATACTCAGGGAGACTTTTGGGGGAAGAGGAAGTTCCCTGCGCTCCCAGGGCAAAGAGAGGCCCTGAACAAGAAGACCATCCCTGAGCCAAGTGAGGCAATACCTGCCTGGACATTTTGTGTTCTGTCTGGAGGAGGATTTCCAGAGCCTGGCGTGGCAGGGTCTCGCTGGGAGGTCGAGTTAATGGGTAATTAGGCCGGTCAGTCTGGACCAGCATAGTTTAGGTAGAGAGGGCTCCAATTGGAAGCTAGGTTTTGTTTTTATGATTTGGTTTTTGGGGTTTGAGCAGTTAAAATAAAGTGTTACAAGCTGGTGTTCCCGACTCTGATTGCCCTAGAGGACTGTGCTTAAGACCCTTAAATGTGACATTTATGGCCCTCGTGCTACAGGATTTGTAACATAGTATATAATAAAGGTTTGCCTTATTTAAAAAATTAAACATGTGTATGCTAAAATGGTTCAATGAATAAATATTTCAAAACCCAGTGTTAAATATATGCATTATAAACATTATTATATAACTGTCTGTATAAAGCACGCCACCCTGTTAACATGTGCTATACGAAAAGCAAAAGAAAATGTAAATAAAAATATATAGTGCTAATTTATAGATCTAGAGGCAAGTAGATACATAGAAGGCCTTTTCAGTGTATGATTAAAAAATGTTAATGTTTGAAATAGCTGTCCTGTTTTTGCTTCATTTTGAAATAAAACACATTGGAGTGCCTATTTTGTATGTTTGTATACCATTATTTGTATCAGAAAAAAACTTTAATTAACGCAAATTACATTGTATTAGAACAATGGCAGCAATTTGTGTGACATACCAGGGTATAAAGGATCTAAAAGCATACTCTTTTACCAACATTGTTGTGGATCAAAACCACACATATCATGGAGACCAACTCAACAGGGAACGTTACATTGCTGAACACTATTGGTATGGAAAGGGTTCGATGCTAGAAAACAAGGGAAAACACAAAATAAAGCCATTCTTTGATTTCTTAGATTAATTGTGACATCGGTGGAAGTGAAGAGAATATACACCTTTTGGCCTTCCAAAATCTGAACAATCTGAGCAAGCCGCAATACACAAATCCTTCACCACTGTAACATGTGCAACTAATTCTTTCTCCTCCCTGAATCATTTGCAGCTAATAAATAGTATGTCCATCAGCAAATAGCTGTTAAAAAGTCCTGAGATAGTTTTCATACCCAGTTGACCATGAGAAGTAATTCACAAGCTTTGTATCAGTTATTAGTGTAGTATAGCCTTGGCAGTAGTGGTGCTGCTCTGTATCAGAGGTTAAACGATTAAAATTCCACTCCTTAGTCCCGTCGTAACATCAGTATATGCGTTGTAAAAATATATATATATTTTGGATATGCTTGGTAAAGGTATAAATCAGGCGTCAGGCACTGCGCCATTAACATGTCATCAAAAGCCAATGGATATTTGCCAAAAGCAGCTATTATGCAACACAATGGAAATTCTTCCAGTAGGAAATGCCAGGTCTTCTTGTGTACGTCAGTTTAATATCTTTTACAGCATAGATCAGCTCCAACGATTATTATTACGCAGACCAGGTTAGTTGTTTTAACAGCTTACAGCAATAAATAATAATAATAATAAAATCAGGCTTAGGTGTTACCTCTGTGTAGTCCTTGTATATACCTGGAGACATCTTGTTCATTGAAAAATGAGAGAGGTTTTAACAATCATTAAAAATGCAGAACACTTTAAAACTGCTTTGCCTTTCACATCCCTTCTTCATTTGTTACAATAATAATAATAGAAACAACAATTGGCTTTCTGGGTGATCTTCTGGTCACTAAAGCGTAGGCTGCTACTTGCAACTGGAACTCATGGGAAATGGTGGACCCTGGACCAAGACGACACTACACAAAACCTTGGCATTTCTTAAAGAAGAGATTTTTCATCATTACAGGGGATGTCTGCGGATGGGTTCATTTATTCCACTAATTATCATTTGTTAGTAAAAAGCTCACTATGAGGTCACCAGAAAGGCCAAGATGAATTAATCATGATTTGATGGTGTTTATTTAATCACGTGACCTGCTAATGTATCAACCAAACCACCCTCTAATGGACAAAGTCTGAGACACAATGCCAGCACTCATCAGTAGTGGCAGAGGCTATCATGAATGTAAAACAAGATTAAGAACTGATTGAGGTCTTTACAACAGGAAAAACGGGCAGGCTAGATGGGGCGAATGGCTGTTATTTGCCATCAAATTCTATGTTTCATAACTGTTATTTATAACTGTTATACTGCTTATAACAAAGGAGTAATATTTCTTCATAGAACAAAACTGGCCAATGACGTGTAGCAACTAGCTATGCTCACAATATTGTTCTAACAAACAAAATAGGTAAATAATTTATAAGCTTTAAGTTCTTAGAAGTGTTGGGTTGCACTTACGTCGCATAAAAATATTATAAACCCTAAAGACTTTTTGGCAAGCATTCTGGGGAGATATATATATATTACACCCTACTAATGATCTTCTGCTCTCCATCTATTATCGAAACCATCATCTTTTATTTGTATAGCATCAAGAGATTCTGCAGTGCCATACCGTGAGTACACTACTCATTCAAAACTGCTAGTTTCAGGTCACTTAGCTGATTCCATGGAAAACAAGACATTTCTGTGAAACATAATTGTAAATATGGGTTTTCTAATGATCAATGAGCCTTTTAAACTTAAAATTGGATTAGTGACACAACCTGCCATTGGAACACAGGAGTGATAAAAGACCTCTGTAAACCTATGAAGATTTCCATTAAAAATCAGCCGTTCCCAGGTACAATAGTCATTTACAACATTAGCCATGTCTACACTGTATTTCTGACCCATTGCATGTTATTTTAATGGATAAATCAATGCTCAATTCCTGGTAAAATATTTTCTAGACAAATAAATAAAAATTAAAAGAAAGTGTGGTGGTTTCCGCTCACTGTAGCGAACAATATAACTCCAACTTACCAGGGTAATCAAAATATCCCTCAGGCTACACTGAGAAACCCTTACAAGATAGCCGCTACCTGGTGGCCCGTGAATGCTGTTTAACCTTATAGGTGAAAGTGCCTCCCTCTCTTTTCTTACTTGTGATGGGTTCTGCCATCTACTTCATCTGAGGAACATTTCTTATTAAATATTGACTGCTGTAAGAATGGTTTCTCAAGTGTCTGTATGCTGAGACTTGCGCATAGTTTTCTTTTTTTTCTTGTACTAGCAAAAACAGTTTACAAAATTACAGATAAATGTCTAGATAAACATATAGATAAATCTTCCACATATGTACTTGTAGCACTTAGGGTGCAGTGGAATTCTGGGATATGTCTACGGAAACCCACAAAGATGGACACTTCTAATTTGTAATTCTATTGAAAGGAAAAGTCTATGTAACACAGGCCCTCCTTACCTAATGCTTCCAACGTGGTGGAACCAGAATTTGTTTTATAGTTTTGATGCAGCAGTGGCAGTTTCGCTGTAATAGAATCATTACAATCCACACAAACAATACATATTGAAGTGACACCAAAATCTGCCTGTGCCAACTCTGCCCCTGAAGCAATCTGCCTGTGCCAGCTCTGCCCCTGAAGACCCCTGTCTGTCCCATTCTGACCCCAAAGCATCCTGTCTGTGCCACCTTTGTCCCTGAAGCTACCTGCCTGTGCCACCTCTGCTCCCCGAAGCAACCTGCCTGTGCCACCTCTGCCCCCAAAACAGCCTGTCTGTCCAATTTCTGCCCCCCAAAACAGCCTGTCTGTCCCATTTCTGCCCTTAAACACTTCATTCATTCACCCACTCACTCTCCCGCACCTTCTTACCTTTCTTGCAGATCACTAGTCTGGGGGCCGGCTGTGTGAGGGATCTATTTTCCCGCCCAGGCTCCTGCTCCCCCTGCATGGGAAGAGAGTTTCCTCACGCAGTGTGCATTAGGTGGCCGTCGCGACACCCCCTGATGAGGGGCACCCGGGGCGCACTGCCCCCCTTTAGGTACGCTGCTGGCTACCAGAGTTGGCCCTTCATAATGAATAGTAGAACCAGGAAGCTGAAATCAAAAATCTACTTTCAACAATCTAGTCAGTGGTTGAGGGAGAAGCGAAACAATAGGAGAGGATGAGTTAATAGTGTCCGGGTGATCTCCTGCAGGCTCAGTTAAGGCAAGGACAGTCATATTAGGGAATGTGTGGTTTGAACTCCCTCTTTAGCGAATAAACCCCTGTGAAGCTTCTACTTAAAGAAAGGCTAAGAGCACCTTGTGTAATGCATAGTAAAATGCAAGAGTTCTTAAAAAAAAAAATCACCTCCCTTATTGAACTCTACATTAAAAAGGGCCAGATGTGCGCTTTTGCTAGAAAAAAACAATCACTAGGGCTGACCTTTCATAAAGCATACCGAAGTTAATGACTCTCTTGAAAACTCCCTCTTTAGCAAATAAACCCCTGTGAATACACCTCAGTATTTAGTGCTTATTAAAGTAAGTAAAAAGAATGAAATTGTTAGAAGAGGAGAAACTGTTTCACTTGAAGACAGGGTTTTCCTGAGAAGGAAGGAAAAAAAAAAACTCAGGTGGCACCAGCTATAAATCTTTAGACTCACACGCATGGGAAATTATTAAACAGAATGGTACGGCAGAATATCAAGTAATATCTATCCCAAACTGAACGTTATTGTCTGAAGTTTCACACTGCTACCTGTGTTGTCGGCAGCCTTTGCACAACAGCTGTACATTGAATGCCGGGCCACGTTTAACATAATAAAACAAAGCCGTAAGTTACGTTTACTAGTTTTGGAAATGTTTTTCCCATTATCCTAGGTGTTCTTGAAGTGTAAAGTGCTTTCTACAGCAAAATTTTATAAAATAATTCAATTTCACTTCAAACAGCCGAGAAAGAAAAACAGTCTAGTCAGTATTGTCTACGATTATAGAAAGCAGAGGCTAAGAGGAAAGAAATCCCTGTAGTCTCTAAGAGTCGTTTGCTCACATTCAGCCACTTTAAATAACACAAAAACGGTTTCAACGGAAAAGTTAGAACACTAAACATATTCTGTTATTTTCTTTTTAAAATACAAGTTTTACCTTTGCATAGGTCGCTGCAAATTAAGTATAAGAAGTCATCAAAAGATAAGAAGCACTAAGAACATTCAACTTAACAAAACACTATTTTGTAAACTAAAAATGTACCGTAGTTTTTAAATTTGTTTTCTTTTAAATTAGTTAAATTAGAATAAACTGACGTGCTACTGTGCTTGTGAGGGAAGCATACGTGAGTACGCTGCCTGCTTAAAGATAAAGAAATAGACTTGTTCTACTGAAAATCTTTGTGTTTGTTCATTTCGATGAAAGAGACAGAAGTCTCATTTTTAAACGCTTGCATAAAATGTCATGGTAAAGGCACACTCCTAACCTGTCTGACACCACTGTCCCTCTTTGGCCATTTAATATATATTATATATATATATATATATATATATATATATATATATATATATTATATATATTATATAATCTAGCAAATCCCAATCACTTTGATCAGTGCTTGCAAATAAACTATTTATTCGGAACATTTGGTGCTTTGAATCATTGTTTCGCACTAAACCACAGATCTTAACGTGCTTGATATATTACCTTAATGTTACATATGGGATTTGACGAAAAGATGAACAAGAAGGATATGGTTTAATGGTTAGAAAAAGCAACAAACCACCCTTTAAATCTCATAAAAGATTTATCTAGACGGCACTCTACACACCATCATGTTATTATGTTATTATCGCAAACGTAGACAGCAGGTTAAATCTCCTGTACAATCCATAAGGACAAACTGTTCTTGAGCGTTTTACTGGTGGGCTTCTTCTGAAGAGTCTCTGCCGCTTCAAAAGCAGGAACAAAAGAAATATGCCAAAGCTAGATTCATGCCATAAAGCTACAAGTGCTTTTAATATAAACACATTCTTGAGTAAACTTTTAGATGATCTCCTTAAACTGCATGGGATAAATGAAAGCTTTGTATGCAGAGTTTCTGTTTCCAAATGTGAGAGACGCTAAAGGTTTTATGGTTTACAACTCCGCATGGCTTTGTTCATTTTCTTGTGGTTCACTTAATGTTGCCCAAAAATGTGAACACATTTGAGTACCCAGGAACTGAATGTATGTTTGTATTTTTTTTCTTTGTTTAAAACGATTCTCCCTCAGGGATTGCATTAAATGGAGCTGAGCAAAAACACAGCAATCAGAATTTATAGTTTTACCCCTGAATGAATTGTTAATTATAAACAGAAGGGGACAGGCAAGGAAATGATTTTGAACATTTGCCCTACTTTAATAGCAGACTGGATATGTGCATACGGTAATGATATTTCAGGAGAAAAGGCAGAAATAATTAGGAGAGGGGACTGCTAGGTGGTTCCAGACATTGCCTACTGAAATCTGCTCCAACAATGGAAATGGACACTGACCTTCCTACAAGAACTTCAGCATCCCCTTCACAAGAGGATGCTTGATTTCTACTAAACAATGAGTTGGAATACTTCATCGTTAACTATGGATTTTAGAGAAACAGCCCTGCATAATAAATACTTAAGATTGGTTAGACGGCATTCAATGGTTCCTATTAGGGCCAAAAGAAGGAGTTCTCACGGTAAGCACTCAGGGTTGACCTTTGCACAGTAAAACGTTAATAGAGTTAGATGAAATAATGGTGTACAAAAAGCTTTAAGAATACAATAAAATAAAGCAAACTGTTCAACAAAACTGTAATATCTGGTAACTGCATTCAATTCTGTAATTGAATAACTACAGTATACGCCCACAATGAAAAATACTACATTTTAATAATTATATTAAAATATAATTCAACAAAAATGACAAAATAACTTCAATACAATAAAGTGAACCCATAGGAGTTAACAGCATTTATGTTGAAGTGTTTCCTTAAATATTTTATGATCTTCATCCAAGTTACAATAATGAACAAACACCAGGGGCGTTGCTAGGTCTCAAAAAAAACCCTGGGTTAGAGGCCACAGCGGATTGAATAGCAATGGAGTCCACTTTGGGAGTAGTGACTGTCCACGATGCACATATACAGTATACACACACAAACAAATATTTTCAAAACATCTATAAATTAACTAAATTATAATTACTTCATTTCCAGCAACCTTTGTGAAATATGCAACCACATATATATCTGCTTTAGACATCCAATTTTAACTCTAACATGTACATAAGGACTTGCCCCAGCACCCACAAGATTTGCCCCAGCTACCAGACTGCACCCAAAGAAATTACCCAGATTGCATCCACAGGATTTACCTCGCAGTCACATTGCACCCACAGTGGTCTCCTCTCAAATTTCCTCTTGATCCTCCCCTTTCTCATTATCTCTTCAATTTCTCTTCATCTCAGCTATCCTTTTGCCCTTTAGCTCTCTTCTTCTTTCCCTTTATCTATCCATTTTCTATCTCTCCCCTTCTCATTATTTCTCCTCGTCTTTCTCCTTATCTCTCCTCCTCCTCTTGCTCCCCTCTCTTTATCACTCCTCTTTACCTCACCTTTTTTCCTACATCTTCCCCTTCTGTATATATATATATCCCCTTTTTCTCTCCCTACCTTCTGTTTTTCTCTTTTTTCTACCCCTTTCTCATTATATCTCCTTTTTATCTTATTTCTTTCATTTCTCTGTATCTCTCCTCTTTCTACCTTTCACCCTCACTTCTTATTTCCCCTCTCCTTTCTCAGCATCTCTCATTATCGGTCTCCTCCTTTTTATCTCCTTTTTTTGTCTCTCCCCTTTGTTCCCATATGTCCTGCTTTGCATGATCTCTTTTATTTCTCCGTCTCTACTCTTTTTCATTATTACATTTGGCATCTTTTTCCCGTTTTTCGATTGCCTCTCCCCCAGTAACTTACATACGTAGTGGAACACATTTTTACACACACTCACATTTGCACAGACTTACACAATCACGCCAACAAGCATATACTCACTAACACGCACTTATTGATACATATCCATGCTCACAAACACTCACGCATACATGCTCATACACTCATATATGCTCACAAACATAACTACGTATACCACTGATGCTGAGCGCCGGGACACGGTGTTGTGTGTTACTTTGGGGGCAGTTAAAAGGTGATCTATGATCTTAACAGTCGGCCCATAGCCCCTAATAGAGACTCTGGGACTAAAGTATGTTTTTGCCCCAGAGTCTCCTATCGGGATTTCAGCCCCAGTATCCCCCCCAGCAAAGCCCCTGACAAACA
Organism: Spea multiplicata; assembly: GCA_009364415.1. Taxonomy (NCBI): domain Eukaryota; kingdom Metazoa; phylum Chordata; class Amphibia; order Anura; family Pelobatidae; genus Spea; species Spea multiplicata. The sequence goes on from VKOC01025516.1 coordinate 23,529, forward strand.
CAATATGTTTGAACTAATTACACACAAATTATTGTATTGTTCTTGTCCATATTGAATACATGAGTCAGACATTCGCAGTGTGAGTTGGAAAAAGTATGTCAACCACTAAGCTAATCACTTCAACAAAAGCTAATTAGAGCCAGGTGTTAGCAAACCTGGAGTCCAATCAATGAAACAGGATTGGAGGTGTGTTTTAGAGCTAAAAAAAAAAACATTCAAACATTTTGAGTTTGCTATTCTGAAGAACCATCTGCTGATGTGAACCATGCCTGTCAAAAATAGAATTCTCAGTAGACCTACAATGACTTGTTGATTTGCATAAAGCTGGAAAGGGTTACAAACTATTCTCAAAGAGTTTACATATTGGTCAGTCCAAAGTTAGATAACTTGTTCATAAATGGAGATGATTTAGTACTATGGCTACTCCCCCTAGAAGCGGGTGCCAAGTCAAGATGACTCCAAGGACATAAGCCAGAATGCTCAATGAGGTGAAAAAGAATCCTAACAGCTTAAACCTTGAAGAAATCACTGGAACGGTTTAATATCTCTGTTCATAAGTCTACCATATGCAAAACATTGAACAGACATGGAGTCTATGGCAGTACACCACGGATGAAGCCGCTGTTCTCCAAAAACACATTGCTGGAAGCCTGAAGTTTGCCAAAGAGCACCTTGGCACTCCACAACGCTACTGGTATGAAGCTAAGGTTAATTTTTTTGTAAGAACACGCAGCACTGCATATGGCAGGGCTTGACAATTTTTTTCAAATCTAGGAGCCAGCTAAAAAAGTTAGGAGCCAGGACTTTTTTTTGCCCTACACTCACACTTTGCCCTGCACCCACAGTCTCACACTTTACCCTAGCCCTCACTTTGCCCCGCACCCAAAGTCTCACACTTTACCCTAGCCCTCACTTTGCCCCAGCACTTTGCCCAGCACTTTGCCCTGCACTCACACTTTGCCCCAGCACTCACACTTTGCCCACACTAAAAAGCACCATTAATTAACCCATCTCTAGTCAAAGATGACTATAGGAAATTGGGGACAGAGTTTGTCCTTGCCCCCAGTCTTAGCCATCTTTGTCCCAGCCTCCCACTGCCAAGCATGCCCCCAGTTACTTCAACTTACCTGACCGAAGACCTCGATGTCAAACATCTGTGCGATGCAGACACCCCCGCTGCTGCTGCCGGCTCCACCCACCCTCCTCACTGAATGGGGCTGGCACCGCCCACAAAGGTCATTGAGCAGCGCTGGTGCCGCCCACGAAGGTTATTGAGCGGCGCCGGCTGAATCACTTCTATTTCGAATCGACAGGGGTGGCATTTTAAGAAGCCGTCCCTGTTGATCTGAAATAGAATTGAGTCAGCTGGCCAGCGCGACTCAGTGACCTTTGTGGGCGTTGATTTTTGTGACCTTTGTGAGCCCCGTGCAGTGAGGGGGGGTGGAGCCACCGGCAGCAGCAAGGTTGTCTGCATCAGACGCCTGCTGCTGCTGGAAAGGAGGATCCAAGTCACCTGCAGCGCTGCGGGGGATCTGGATCCTAAACCCAATTATAGGTTTGGCTCACAAACACCTAGGCGCCAGGACAAAATTATCAGTTGCCATGGCGACCTGGGATTTGTCGAGCCCTGGCATATGGAATAAAAAGGGCACCACATACCAACAGGAAAACATAATTCCAGCTTTGAAGTACAATGGAGGGAGCATCATGATTTGGGGCTGCTTTTGCTGCCCCATCATTAAGGGGAAAATTAATTTATCAAGGTATCATGTCAGGATGGCTGCCATCAGCTGAAGAGAAGTTGGGGCGATGCAGAACAATGACACTAAGCATCAAAGTAAATCTACTACAGAACAGAACATACTTTTGGACTGGCCCGGTCAGAGCCCAGGCATTAACCCATTTAACCATTAAAGGTTTTGCCTCAAACATAAAGCTTTCCTAATTCTGCGCAGAAGCAAACATTTATAGACTGGTTTCTAAACATTCTTGTTTAGAAATAGTGTTGTCTTTGTGTGTTGCTGCTCTTTAATGACCTGCCATCACTATTTTATATAAACAGTGGCTCTCCTCTAGCATGCTACACCCATGTTAAATTATAATTACATCCAGAGGCTTCTTAAATCTTTTTAAGGAAAGCTTCATTTTAGCAAACCACATTTTCTGCTCTCAATATTAATTTTGGATTTAGATTATGAAATTAGACAAAATAGAAGCACAATAATAAAACAGTCTAGTAAAAAAAACAATCCTGTATATCTTAAGGAGACTGAACAATCTGAACTATGTATGATATACTAATGTAGACTTTAAAAAACTTAAATTTGTAAATTACAAATTACTAGAGACTTTTTTCATATTATAAAATGCGGGACTGTGACAACATTGCATTGCTTCTAAATATATAGAATATCAAAAAAATATCTTAGATGAGAACTTCATAAAACACATTATGAAAGCCTTGTGATTACTTAAATGCAATGTTTTTAATTTGTCATTGAACAATGGAAGCTTGCCCACTTAGCTGATAAAATATGGCAGAATTTTTTATTACGCGGTAGTCAATAGCACAATAGCAATTGGACTAAATGAATGTCTAAACATTTTTTGCAATTCTTTACCCAGTAGCGGAGTTAGGAACATATCACAATATTCACTTCTGTTGGACTTAAAAGGTTAAAAAAAAATATTCAGAATAAAGTTAAGTATATTTTAATTTTTGTGGGGATAAAACATGTAGTGTTAATTTGGTAGCATACATTTAAAGACCAGAATTAAGTTAAGCCATTGGTTTGATCTCAGGTGTTATCTTACAGTGTACTCTAGCCCCATGTACTGCTCTCGCTTGAAGAACTATAGGACAACGAAACAAAGCTGGTGGTATACGGATGGCCTTCCTTGCCCCACATTGTACATCATATTGGAAAATGTAGGTTGTCAATTGTCGATTAGGTAACTATTGTCTAGGGATTCACACAAAAAATACAAATTAATTTTTTCGTTTTTTAAAAAAAGCAAAAACCAGAATCCCTGAGTGCAGACCTTGTCAAGTTCAACATATTTCAAGCTGAACTCAATAGAAATTCAGTAGAACATTATTAGTACTGCTAATGCAGAACCAGACAGCAATTCACTTTCAGGTTAAGCAGCCGAAGCTGATATATCAGGATACCCAACAAGTCCGATATTCAATACACAGATTTTTTTATATTCTGTTAACCATTTAGGAGTCAATTTTAAGCCCTTGGACAATTAAATGTACTATACTTCTGGGGAATATAATTCATGTACATAATGCCCAATGGCAGAAGAGAAAAACTGATAGCAAAAGGTCCGCTATGTTATTGGGGTATGTAGACTAAGAAAAAGTAAAAAAAACCTCTGGAGCAGGTCCAGGTTGATCAACTTTTTAGAACATTCTCATTTGACAATTTTGCTTGGAGAATAACTTTTCATTGATTTCGACACGTGGTTTATTAGAAGGGAAGTGGGGGTTTACATATAAATTCCTAATGATTTCTATCAAAGCTTTTGTTTAACCATTCCAGAGGCTCAGCGTGATGCCCCTGAACTTTCAGTCAATGAAAAAAATATCCCAAATAACAACCAAAAAGGGACCCATAAAATAGTGGTCTGTAATGCATTCCATGTGGGTGAATGTATGTGTGAATTAGAGGTGCCTGACATGGCTTTTTTTTTTTTTGCAGAAATTCACCAAGGTCAAGAAAACACCTTCAACAGAGAACGGCTTAGGTTTCCATCTCCTTTTCTTCGGCATATACAGAAAGAAACCTCTGCTGACTATTCGGACATACTTTGTAATATAATTTTCTTAGATTTAAGAAAGAAGGTAAAACGAGCAAACAAAAACACTGTTTTTATGACATTTACATTTTTTTCAAAAAATACATGTTTAGACATGACATTTATATAAAGTTTGACTTTTTTCTCCAGTTTGCTAATTTTTATATGTATCATAGTCTATTTTTTTAAAAAGAACAACAAATTACTCTTTCAAGTTAAGACTGATTATTATAAACCCCCAGCTTCCACAACCCATGACCACTCATAATTTTGTAAAGTGCTGCCTTCTGTTAAGCATCTGGGGGTGTTTTCCCCCCCTTGCACCACTGATTGGCATGTAGACATCATGGAAGGTGCACAAACATAGAGGTTTAGGGGGATCTAAGACCCTATGATAGCATTGCAGGGCAGAACACAAGACTTCTGTTATTAGTACAAGAAGGGATACTTGGTGGGACCTGAGTAATCAGTCATCACAGAATCAAGCATTGCAAGTACCGGTACTTATTACAAGAAATGATGAAAAGCTTTTAATTGGAAATGTGTATTGTTAACTACAGATTACAGTGTGTTTTCTAGATTTTAAAAAAAATGCTATGATACAAGATGGAGTAAATAAACAACACTCCTACCATGCTCTCCTTTAATCAAGAAAACAGATTTTCCAGATGACATTCATGATTGCAAGCATATGGGAAAGCGGTTCTACGGCAAACAGCTAGGATTAAGTGTAACTAGAGAACATGGGGCCTGAAAAAAGATCACTACTGTTCGTTTGGGGATGTTGAGGGGCCTAAGGCTTAACCTCTCCCTCCAAGAGAGGCTATAGTGTAATAAAAAAAATATAAATAAATAAAATGGATCTATTCAGACATGAGGTGATAAAATGACTCTGCCAACGCTGAATAAAGGCAGTAGTCAGATTTGGAAGAAATGGGATTATAAATGTCGACCTCTATGAAGTTACATATTCACAATCATCAAGGCTCTAGACATCCTTTAGTTTATTTAGCAACAAAAGAAACAACCAGAAAAATAGATTTTTTTTTATCTTTATCTCTATTTTATCGAACAAAAAGTTAAATTGTAAAGAGTTGCTGCTGTCTATCAGGGAATGAGTTAAAAAGACCACGTAAGAAAACACCTGTGCTCATTTAATGTGCAAGTTCTCAGCAATACTTATTCCAAAGCAAGCGCTGCATTTTATAGAAATACAAAAAAACGCACATTTTTTTCCCTGCTAATTATTTGGAAAGTGTTTCAATACAATAGAATAAGGAAAAATATCTGCAAAGGCACACAACTTATTTTACTTCTATCAAAAGCCTTCACCATTGAGGTGTGGCTGATATTCTAGGATATTGCCCATGTTACTGGTGCAGAGAATTTGGTATTTTACTACAGATATAGAGCTGTTTTCCGTCATCACGTATCAAGCTGGTTTATGAATATACCTGTCAGGCGATGGGACACTGAAATAGTTCCATAGGATGCCCACTGCAATATAGTATACAAACCTTCACACAGCTCATAATTACATTCCTGGTCAATTGTTTCAGGTCTTTTTTGGCTAAAAAGAAAATGTAAACTGATTGCCCTGTTTCAGTGTTGGCAAAACCTGGCTTACAAAATGTTGCTGTTATAGTGGTTTGTTGTTTTGGGATGGTCCTACCTGAGTGATGCATAGTACTGAGGTTTCAGATCACAGAGATAGGACATGCAAAATCATATTTAACTTCCATATAGCTGCGGACTGTACCTTAAACAGACAGTGAAGTCCCAAACGGTGAGAGACAGTGTCATTTACCTTGCCATTCCTAAACTAGAGAAGTTGGGTGGAACGATCAAGATATCAAGTCTACAAAAGGGATGGGTACCCAACACGGCATGAGCGGCCTCCAGGCATCGAGGAAGTAGAGGAAGCAAGATCTCAATACACGCGTTCAACAATCCACGCGGGGCAAAGATCCGGTGGGGAATCAAAGCCTGTGTCCGAGCTTCAGGACAGCTGAACCGGCATGGATAATCCTTGTGATTACATTCCTGCATCAGTGACCTGGAAAAGAAGAACATGCTTGTGTTGTGATCACTCAATTAAAAGTATGGTGCACTGTAGAGTGAATCAAGTTTGTATCTGAGGAAATGCAGCATTATGACTGAGCGACATTTTTCAGATCTTACTAATGGTTTTGTGGACACAGTAGTTGTCCGCGGTTCTGTTTTCAGTGACAAGGCAATATCTTATGGCAAATTATACAAGACAATATGTGGGATTGTATTATGTTTCTAGGGACCTGAGACTAATCGAGTGTTTGAATGAAAGTTCAGTGTACATTGGTTTGCATACATTATTTTTGAAAGGTCAGTGAGCAGTTCACTGTGGGACTTGTATATGCTAACTCAATTATTGTATCTGTAATGTTCCTGTGTGTCTGGTGAAGCCCAGAATGTTGGAAATGATGGGGTTCTCACCTACTGGGAGCCGCGCAGGATGATTATTGATGCCACCTTCCAATGTTATTCGATAATACAATATGATATCCCGCAGCGGTGCAGCAGACATATAAAGGGTTTAATAAGAAAGACAAAAATGGTTCTTTCCATGAGAATTTATTCCCCAACAAGTTTTAATTGTAGAAGGATTTACGAGTGTTGTATTTAAAGGAAATATAGTTTTTCTTTTTATTATGTTAAATATCCCTTAGGCGATATAAGAACATAAGAGTATACACAGCACAGGGCACTTTAGTACACTAGTACACCAGGTTTAAAAGGTGCGGCTTGTTAAAATTCCTTAGACTTATACGGATTATCTACTGTCTAGTTGAACATCATCTTGTCATATATTAGGCCTTAGGCAAAAGTTATGTCTGAGAGACCTAAAATGTTTTGCATCTTCTTCGTGATAAATTTGCATTGTCGAATAATACTATGCCTTCAGTGTCACACATCAGTCAACGATAGAACATTTTCTCTAACAGAAAAGGTCACAAAATTGATTTCACAAGCAATCTGAAAAATGGGTCGTCATAAGTAAGTCACTGCTTGAATCAATGTGTAATCAATTATATGATTATGCATACTGTCCACTAGATCCTTAACCCCTTGATGACAATTGCCGGTCCTGGCACGGCACGTAAAAG
>VKOC01025518.1:0-34714 GCA_009364415.1 Spea multiplicata
CCCCTATCACTCCTCCCAACCCCCTCTCCCCTATCTCTCCTCTCACCCCTCTCTTACCGGTGCTTCCAGCCGGGGCAGCAGGTTGCCGTCTCCTTCCCCTGCAGCCGGAAGGAGGTGGAGATGGCAGTGGGGGTTTGTATGCGTCCGTCCCGCATACATTCCCCGGCTGTCAGAGATCAGCACCGGTGCGGGGAACTCTGATCTCTGACAGTCGGGGAATGTCTACGCGACGGACGCAGACAACCCCCGCTGCTAGCCACACCTCCTTCCGGCTGCAGCGGACGTTGTCTACGCGCATCGCGTAGACGTCAACCCGCTGCCCCGGCAGGAAGCACCGGTAAGTGTGTGTGGCGGGGGGGTTTAAATGGGGGGGAGACAGGAGGATCCAGGTCCCCTGCAGCGGTGCGGGGGATCTGGATCTTAGTCTCCTAATCAGACCTCTATTTGAGGTCTGATTAGAAGACGACCCCGATTACAAGACGAGGGGTATTTTTCAGAGCATTTGCTCTGAAAAAAACCTCGTCTTATAATCGGGCAAATACGGTAAGTGACATTTTCCTTGTTTTTCACCTTGTATTACTTGTCTTGTGCTCATTGGACTCCCTTTCCTCCCTGCCGAGCCCCTTAAAGGGACCAAGCCGCAAATCCATGAAACTGTGTGGAGGAACCACAGAGGTGCCCGCCAAACTTTGCTGTCGCAACGGCCATCCATTGTCCTACTACGCTCTTTTAGGGTTATACAATGTGCTTGTGGTGGGTCACAATTGCAGGTGGTTACTGAGGAGCTCATTTGGGAAACCTGGTTTTCTTGCCCATATTAAGAACCAAGGTTTACCTAGCCGCGGTTCTGAAGCTATGGCCCGGCTACTTTATAAACTATTCCCATGGATTATGTTCCCAGCACTGACGCTCAGGGTCCCAACGGCAGATGAAGTTGCTTTTTTAAACATAACATCCTTCGATCCTGAGCACTCCATCGGTACCTCAAGATTGCTGCCACTTCCTTGGGATCACCCCAAAATAGTGACTCTTTACTAGACTTGTGCATTCGACTTTAGGGGAACATGACAACGAACACGAAGAGTGCGTTTTCGTGTTCGTTCGGAAGACATGAAGTAGAGAAGACAGCGGCGGTAAAATGTAGATGAAGACACACACACGAAGAATCTTTGTGATCGTTTTCGTCTACTAATTTCCCCGGTCCCTTCCCCATCTAGCCTACCTTATCTTCGCGGCATCGCGGGATGCGGAAATCCATAGGTTCGCCGTCAGGGGTTACAGGGCAGTGCGAGTGAGCCTATTGGTCGCCTGCAGGGACCTCCTCTGGCATAAACCAATTGGCTGATAACGGGAGCGGAAATCCATAGGTTAAAGGTCCGTGCAAGTGACCAATAGGCTTACTCGCACGGCCGCTTAGCTCCTTAAGGTGCAACAAGTTACGGAACCAGGATTTTAAAAGTCTGTATGAGCGACCAATAGAGTTGCTCGTACAGACTTTTAAAATCCTAATGCAGCAACTTATCCGGCAGAGACCACTGGTCTCCCTGTTCTTTCAGATAAATGTCCGTAAAAGCGACTTTATTGGTCATTCGTACTAACATTTAACTGATAGAGCAGGGAGACCAGTGGTCTCTCCCGGCCAAGTTATGGCACCAGGAGTGACTCTATTGGTCGCCAGCAATGGGCTCGCCTGCCATCAACCATTGAATAAATTAGTTTTTATTTATTTTATTCATTTTACATATACAGAAAGCACTATGTGTATTTCCGTTTAACTTTTTATGTGCACCTTATCCTGAGAACAACAAAAAAAAGAACTACACAGGACTGCTGTTAAAGGTATCCCCAGGCGAGGATTGTGTCGCCCATGCAAGTATTGTGGGACTAAGTGCTTAAATCCCTTTAACTCTTTACCACACAGTGCCAGCCACATATTATACTACTGCGACTTTCTTCTCGTCTATGCGCAACCACTATTCTCTGTGACCTCCAAGTTATTTATCAAGCCAAGAAGAGGAAGCCTTGGCGAGTGGGCTGTTGCTCTTTATAGGACTTTGATTTCACCAAGTGCATTTTAGGACATTTTATTTTATCCAAGTGTACTGACATTTTTACACTTTTACCTTCTTATTTTTTGCTGACTGAAAAATACCCCTCGTCTTATAATCCAACCTCAAATAGAGGTCGGATAATAACACTAAGATTCAGATCCCCTGCAGCGCTGCAGGAGACCTGGATCCTTCTCTCTGGCAGCCGGTGGGCATCTGTGGGATGCAAGCAGACATCCTCCACTACTGTGCTCCACTTCCACCAGGGCTTCTATGACGGAGCACCAGCGTGACATGACCTTCCGGCCAGCAGCAGCGGAGTTTGTCAGCATATTAGGGGGTATAAGGCATATCGGGGGGCAGAGTGGCATATCAGAGGGCACAGTGGCATACCAGGGGGTACAGGGCATATCAGAGGGCACTATGACATATAGGGGGGTTAAGGGGCATATCTGTAGTGGGCAGAGTGACATATCTGAGGGTATATACCTGGAGGGGGTGGAGAGGCATATCTGGGGGCATATAATAAAAACAAGAAATGCATTTTTCTCATAAATTTTTTATTCTGCTGTTTGTTTTTAACACCCAGTTTGTTCTTTAATTTTTTTTTAAATAAATGTACATTAATTTTTTATCTGATTAATCAATTATGAAAATAATAGTTAGTTGCAGCCCTACTCCATGCTAATCCTACCGGACCTTTATGCTGCTCTCTTCTGGTTTACTTGCTACCTCTCTGATCGTCTCGGTCTTTAGTAACACAGTAACACTTCCCCTCCCACTCTCAGTTGGGGAACCCCAAGGCTCAGTTCTAGGACCCCTTTTGTTCTCTCTTTATACTACTGGCTTTCAATGTTAATGGTGCTATCATCTCCCCGTGTCCTCATGCTCACTGTCTTGGCGTCACCCTTGACTCTGGCCTCTCATTCGCCCACACATTCAGTCTGTCTCTAAAAACTGCTGTCTCCATCTCGAAAACATTGCCCACATCTGTCCCCTCCTAACACAGGATGCCACTAAGGCTCTTGTTTGTGCCCTCATTATCTCCCTCCTTGATTATTGTCTTATTATATTCTCATATTTCCATTCTCTATTTGAAAGAAAATTTACAAAATAATATGTGAGAAGTCAGAAAATAAATCGCTTGACTCTCGAATGAGGAGATGAAACAATGTCCATGTAAAAGCAAACAGTCTTTATTCATATGACAGTATATAAATGAGCAGCTTATGTGCTTATTCCAATGCAGCCTCATTATTTGCACTCTGATGGCAGCAGGCCCTACACAGGCTCAAACGACCTCAGTTCTCTACCACACTTTAACAGAACACACTACCAATAGTAACTATAACAAACATTCCTATATTACACAATGCAGACAATTATTCATAAAGTAGACTATGAACAGTGACAATTCAGGTGGAAAGCACAAAGTACAATTACCAAAGAATATCACACACAATGCTATAAAGCTTGACCTTTGTACAAATGACAATAAATTCATTCGCATTCCAACTTCTATTCTACTACTCACTTCATTCATTTAAAATAGTAACATTTGCAGAATATACACTAAATATAAGCATATAAACAGATTATAAGCTTATCAAACTAGCCGTGCTACTTTTCTAGATATCAATATCGTTTTTTTCAGAAGAAAGTCAGTTTACCAGCTTAAGCTACGTAAAATGTATAAAAGTTAAATAATGTTTTGAAAACTCAGCAAAACAGTATCTAGTACATGTTTTGTGATTTATCCTGCATTTCAACCATTCAGACTATCTGGACTTTAGGAGGAGACTGGAGGAGAGAGAGGGGCGCCGAGTGGTTTTCGCTTATCAAGTTGTCAGTACCTTCTCAGCGCCCCTCTCTCTCCTCTGCGAGCCCTCTAGCTCGGTCTCAGTGCCAGCTTGTAATGCTGAGCGCCAGCCGGCCCTGACTGTAGGTACAGCCTAGTTAGAACCATGTTTCACTATGATATAGCGGGTTAGCACAAGAGGTCCTTATTCTAATTTCTTGAAGCCTTTATTAAAACAATACTTTTTCACCTCCTGTTGCAAACAGTACTATCATGAGTAAAATTAAAACTAGACATCTGATTAATGCAGACTTTGCACAATAATTTCTGATTTCCAGATTCTTCATTTCTATTCCAGAAAGCTGGTTTCACTCATAAACCCCATCCATTACATATATTCTTATGACAAGATAAACACAAAGCTGGCCTCAAATTCCAGTTTCCATTGTCCTATATCCAGGGCAGGTCTTGGTGTTAGATGAGTCAGACAGCTGTACCAGCAGTAACCCCGGAAACTACCTCAGTCTGTAGAAGTCTGTATTGATTCTATGTATTGATTCTAAAAGTATAAAATTAGACTTGATGTGTACTGGTATGGGATGACAATAATGCATGCAAAAAGGTGATTAGATTGGCTAAACGAGAAAATGAGAGAGGGATAGCCAAAGAGAGCAAAAATTCTAAAAAAAAAAAAACATAAAAAGGGAAAGTGTAGGTACACTAAAACCAGAGATGGGTGTGTTAGTTAACAAGAACCAAGAAAAAGCAGAAACTTAAATAACTATTTTTCCTCAGTATATATTAAGGATGAACCAATGACAATGGACATGCAATGACTCAGGACAAGGTGCTGCAACAACTAAAGAAAGTTAATGTCAACAAAGCTCCGGCGCCCGACAGTATTCACCCATGAGTACTTAAGGAGGTAAGTCTGGAAACAAGTGAATCTCTGTTTCTTATCTTCGGTATTATTTTCTTTCAGGAATTGTGCCAGAGGATTGGAGGAAGGCAGATGAAGTTCCTATATTCAAAAAGGGTTCAAACTCTTTGCCTGGAAATTATAGACCTGGGACCTTAACTTCTGTGTCTGGGAAAGTATTTGAAGGGCTATTAAGGGATAATATTCAGGAATTCATTGAGAACAGTAAGCACGGTTTTGTGAAATATAGGTCATGTCAAACTAATTTAATTGCATTCTACAAAGAAGTAAATAGAAGTGTAGATCAGGGTGTTGCAGTGGATGTAATCTACCTAGATTTTGCCAAGGCATTTGACACAGTCCCACACAATAGGTTAGTTTTCTAACTGAAAGAAATTGGTCTAGATGCAAATTCTTCTTCTTAGGTTGAACATTGGCTTAGTGTACAGAGAGTGGTTATAAATGGTAAATCTTTAAGCTGGACAAAAGTGGTAAGTGGTGTTCCTCAGGGTTCTGTTCTGGGACCAATTTTATTCAACATATTAATAAATGACCTTGCAATAGGCGTTGAAAGTCGTGTTTGCAGATGACACTAAACTCTGTAAAGTAATACAATGTGAGCAGGATATTGCTTTGCTGCAGAGGGATTTAGACAGGGGGGACTGGGCACGCAAATAGCAGATGAAATTTAATGTAGATAAATATAACGTTATGCACTTCGGGGTAAGGGATGCATAACTTATACCCTAAATGGTAGTGAATTAGGGATAACAACAAATGAGAAGGATTTGGGAAAGACAACAAACTAGGAAACAATGTGCAATGTCATTCAGCAGTTGCTAAGGCCAGTAAGGTATTGTCATTTCTGCGGCTACCCATGAATCATCTATATTAGGCTGCCTACTAGACCCGTTAAGCCTTTAGTGGATGGGAAGCGGGAAGGCCAAATAACGTTCCCCTATATGGAGAAAGAAGAAACTGCGTCCGAGAAGGAAAGCTCAATCAGAGAGTTCCCAAGTATACCTAATCATGGAGAAAAAGGCTCATACCATGAACTAGCAAAGAATGACAGTCTCTTTACTGAGCAAGCCCTTTCATAGTTAATGACACACAGAATACAGATAACATAATTAAACCCCCACTCGTATGATACTGTATGAAATAATGTTTTATTACTGCTATTTCACATGGTATGCTTTATCAGGATAGTCGGTTTACTTCAATTGCTGTTGGGTAACTTTTCACAGAACAGCGGATGTTTGCTTTAGACACAACTATTTATGATGCAGCTAAAAATAGCAATGTAAACCAGTAACTTAAAAATTATAATATAAAGAGCTTGATAAAATTCATACTTTTGGGACATTACCAGTTATCTGCAATCGTGTGGTATCTGTGACATTACAGAGTTCATGGTAGGAAGATGAATGGATTGATCACCCACAGTGGTCTCTGCAGACCCTGTAGGATGCTGCTGTACCTGATGTGAATGGTTGTACTTCCGTGCATTCAAATATTTTCAGTTTAGCTGGTGCTAACACTGAGCACCATTACACAGAACTTGTCAGCTGAGAGCCAATAATTGCTGAGGGGAGACTGGTATCTTAAGGCAATCCTGGGTGTGATCGGTACAGATTTTTTTCCCATGATGGACATGCCTGGGTTCCTAGAAGTTACGTTGCTCTGTTGTAGATGCAGGTGATTGTGGAGAAATTGTGCATGATATATACAGATAATGCAGCTAAGAAGGTCCACCTCCTCACCATAGCTCAGTGATAAGAGTACACCAAGGTGATATGAGTGAGAGGTGGAGAATGAGCTGAAGTAGACCACAATTTGGCACTTTAAGGAGGAATCTTTATCTCCACCAAAGTGGAGGATCTTGAGAAGGGAGAGAGATGCAGAAACTCAACTCTGTTCACACGTCACTGACCAAGCTACAAGGTAGACAAGGGGTAGTACGGAAGGGAAAGAAGAGTTGCGAATGGTTTTAAAAAGGACCTCTACTTTCCTCAGGTAACGCATCAGTTGCTAGCGATGTTGACTTGACATACCAAGCAAACCTAAATGTTACCTTTACACTGGAATAGCTGCTCTCTGCTACACAAACCTTCAACATCTTCTAATAACCGTTATAGTTAACCGTGTGTGACCTCGTTGGACTGGGGCTGTTTGAACACTATAAGGAGGCGGCTAAGGATGACAACATGCTCCTACACTGAGAAGGTAGTGACTTAATGGCTCAGCCTCATCTCACTCTTTAATGTTTGACTACAAAAACTTAGCTAAGGTGCTATCTAGCAGTTGTCAGTAATGAGATTCCACATTTACCAGACCTGCAGCAATCTCTTGCTGTAGAATAGCAGACAGCCTAGCCCTTATCTGGGAGATGAGCCATTACATCAAGGAGTATCTTAGAGTTGCTCTGGTCAGAAGAAGCGGTTGCAATTGCTTGTGCCATAAGTTTTTGGGTAGACACTGTGAAGGTTTGGCTTAGGAGACATGTTCTGCTGTTAAGTTGACTTAATGTACTGAGCCATTTACTTCCTGAGTTGACGAACAATGTCAACTCAGGAAGTTTTTCTCTAGAATTAGAGTACTGGGGGGCACTATCTGCCGGTGGGGTTAGTATTGCGTCAGTCAATCATGGGCTATCACTCTCAAAGTCAAAATTTGGAGAAGCAGAGTTAAGATAAAGACATGCTACCCTCCATTGCTATTTGCTTTGTCTCTCCTAAAAAGTGTATAACCACTTATGTTAGTCATGCGAATCCTCAAACCACATTTCTGTAATACCAATTAGGTAATACTGCCTATTACCAATTAGGTAATACTGCCTATTACCAATAAACCTAGCTTTCCCATTTTGTTTGGAAAGCTTGATTTGTTTTCTAGCAAACATCAGTATACCACATTTGCTCGATTATAAGATTACCCCCCCAAATTTGAAAAGAAAAAGCCTACCCTATAGGGAAAACATGTTTTACTAGCAAATATTAATTCACATGTAAACTATTGTTTCATATTTAATAAAAACTATGATTGAGAAAAATTTATTTGTTCTTATTTCTATTTATTTTCCAACCTGCCCCCAGGTATGCCTTATATCCCCAATTTGCCACTGTGCCCCCAGATATGCCTTATACTCCTATATGTCACTGTGCCCCCAGTTTGCCTTTTACCCCTATAAATGCACTCTGCCCCAGTTATGCCTTTTACCCCCTATATGCCACTCTGCCCCCCCCAAGTTACCAATGTATTCCAGACATGTCCCCCGTGCTTCAGACTCCCTGGTATGTAGTGGGGGCAGCCGGTGGATTTCTACGAAGACAACCTTTGCTGCTACCTGCCACTTCCATCCAGCAGAAGTGCTTGGTAGCAGCAGAGGTTGTCTTTGCGCATTGCATAAACATTCACCAGCTGCCAGAGAGGAGGTTCCAAGTCCCCCGCAGCACTGCGGGGCATCTGGATCTTAGTCTTATAGTCAGACCTCTATTTGAGATCTGATATTCCAGAGAATTTGCTCTGAAAAAACCTTGTCTTGTGTTCGAGCAACTACGGTACTACCACTCTTTGGGAATGCATTGTGTTAAACTCTTACAGTGGACATAGGGGATACCCCTATGTCATGACTTTTTTGGACTGGCAGGGCTAAATCTCTGCAGGTGAACAGGAGATCAGGCTGTCAAAAAGACTAAATAATTTAAATGCAAGAATGGAAATTGAGGCATTTCCTGACAGTGATGTAATTGCTGATGTTTCTGGGGATTTCCAGGGTCTGTAAAATGTTCGATTACCAAATAGCAATCAGAGTGTTTCTCACAGAATTCCCTGTACAGGGATCCCTTTGCTTTATACAAGAGACAGTGACATTACAGGGGTTCCCCTCTGCTAATAGTGATCCCTATAGTCATAAAAGTCCCCAAGGTAAATTTCTATACATGGTCCACTCTATGATTGAGGGCAGTATAAAAGTATCCCCTGCCATACCTATCCCTATTAGAAATTTCTTCCTACGACACTTCCCATTTTCCTTAAAAAAAAAACCTGGATTAAAACCATAAATAAAATATCCTGGACTAAATTCTTTTCAGTAACATATAGCTTCATGAGGTGGTTTTAATATCTGCAATATCCATTGACTCCCACCATGGTTAATGTGAAAAACCCGTGGTTGTTTGTGATGAGGAAATTTGCAATACTTCCTCCATAACAGACAAAATAGGTAAACATCCTAGGCATATAGGGTGGTTTCCAAATCATAGAAAGTTGATGAATATATAATTTGTGTGGGTACACTAATTGAGAAAGAGGGAGATTGTGGTTGAACAGAGCCAGTAAATACCCTAGCTCTTAAGGGATTAAAGAAATTTAGCTACATCCTTATCTGTACTAATCCCACCACTCCCCCAAATGTAAAACATGCCTGAATCTACACAAACTACTATTTTAATTCTATGTTCACTCCCCTACATCTGAATTTACAATCACTTTCAACATTATTCTAGCCAAGTACAGCAACCATCTCATCATTGAGGTGCAGCCCATCCCTACTGTCAATACTGTTAGGGATATTAATGAGACAAAATAGGCAAAACCAATATTTTATCACCTGCGCAAAATAACAAGGCTATTAATTATTGTGGGACCACATCCACAATATTAATACAAAGAGATACCCTATATTTTATCTCTGATCCTAAATTCTCCAGATCTGCGAAAATTATAATTCAAATTAGATATATCTCCACGATAGTCGATAAAAATATTTATTGTAAATACAATTTATAAAATATCTATAAGTCACACAGTGCATGATATAAAACACAAAATTCTTAAAACATGTCAAAAATGAATTACTTCCAAATACAGTATATTATCGATTAGTTATCAATATGAATTACTCCTTTATGAGTCTAACATACATAATTTCCATTCCACTCAGCAAAAAAAATATTAATAATCAGGGCAGTAATAAAAAGATCACTAACTCTATCTATATATTAGTTCAACTAATATGACAAAATAAGAGTATTAGTGAAGTTCCTAATAGATGCAAATAATCATAATCAAACTTCATCTACAGGTAAAAATACCTTTCATTATTGTTATTATCACGGGTTATAAGCTGCAGTCTCACAAGCCGTCATATACAGTAACGTCAAATATTATTTCCCAGAAACAGGGAATTCTATATTGGAGAAGACAAAATTCACCTCTATTCCGAATAATAAAACGATTATAATTACCACCACTTGTTGCTGTGGTCCAACTGGTCCTTGTAGAAATTAATCCAGGTTCAGTGGCAAGAAATTAAGTGGGAAGAAATATAACTTTCTAAAAGTTATATAGGTTAGAACTCAAAGTAACTCTAAGAGTGAAATTATGGTGCCAGGATGTTCAAAAATTTCAATTCTCTGAGGTAAATTTTGTGGCTGAGTCCGTCAGGGTGTCCAATTTGTATAGGTGAGTCTTTAGGTGCCTCTGTTCTTTTTCAGAGTCCGTCCTAGGGTGCCTTTTTTTTAGGGTTCAGTCCCTCAATTATTAAAGACATAAGCTTTTAAAGACAGGGCTTATTATCATAGCCTCCACCTCTTGAGTGGAATTCGCCAATCATAACGGTGGGTTTTACCCATCATAATTAAGACTTCTACTCATATTTACACCGTTGTATTTTCTTAATTTACCTGTAAGAGACGCTCTGGTCTAATAAATAACTTAAAACCATTACATATGCGTTTGGAATTTATCCTTTGTCTCTCATCTTTAGATGTTACCTCCTAGATAATAAATCAGGTCTTGGTGGTCTTACGATTTATCCCCCATTCTAATTTACATTCCTAAGGATATGCAGTGTCTACTCCTTAACTTTCTCATGGAAGATAACGCTAATTGGATAATATATACTGAAGTATCTATATACATTAAGTACTTCTTTGTTCTCAATTATAGAGAGAACAAAGACAGAAAGAAATAATCATTATATGATTAAAAAAAATAAAATGGCTCTGACTCCATTTTGTGCTCATGTAAAATACAGAATATAGAATACTTGTTTTCGATCATAAAATATCTGCCCAGTCCCTTAAAAATCTAAATGTATTCATTAAACTCCCTAAAGTACCTACCCGATGGAGCACATAGTACAGGACACTCCAGTGACCCGTGCAGCGCCCTGAACAATAAATCCACATGAATGTACTTTATAGGTGCTTTCACATACATTAACATTAAGCAACATATAAAGCTTACCTTAGTGAAAAGCTGTAGAGCTGCTGGTCCCCACAGCCTCACTGATTTCATATACCTCTCAGCTATTATATACATTAAAATGCTTACGATGGCTAGAGTATCCCTATGTCACCTTGGTGCCTTCCTGTGTTTACCTCATGAGCATGTTATACAGTATGCACGTCACGCTGTTTTTTTCTACCTTTCATGTATATTGCTGAGCATAATTTCAAGAACGTATTTGTTATATATCAATATAAGTAGAAAAATCTTTTTATATGCACTGGTTGATGGTGTGTTAAATTATATATAACCCTTGCTGACTTTATAGTGCAAGGTTTCTGTTTACAGTGAAGGGGAAAGTTACTGTTTAGGGTTTATAGCATATACAGTGGTGTGCAAATTCTATTGTTTTACATTTCGCGACATTATAACACTAATCTGTTCTTAGCAGGTCTCAAAATTAGTTAATTACAACCTTAGATAAACAACACATGACATATTACACTGTGTCATAATTTATTCAAGAAAAATAAAGCCAAAATGAAAGCAATGTATGAATGTTTGGCCCACTCTTCTTTCCAATGCTTATTTCAATTCACTTAGGTTTGTGGGCATTTGTTTATTCATAGCTCTCTTAAGGTCCCGCAACTCAGCATTTCAATTGGATTGAGGTCTCACCACTGCAACACATTGATTCTTTTTAACCATTCTGTTGTAGATTTGCTGGTGTGCTTGGGATCTTTGTCCTGTTGCATGACTCAATTCCCGCCAAGCTTCAGCTGTCAGACAGATAGCTTCACATTTGATTCTAGAACATTTTGGTATATAGAGGAGTTCATGGTCGACTGCAAGCTTCCGAGGTCCTCTGGCTACAAAACTTTGGCTTGTATAGAGGTGGTCATAATTGCTGGTGATCAATTAATAAAGGGTATTTGATTAGCAACACCCGTCTGCTACTTAGCATCTTTATTTCTTTTGGAAGCAGTAGGGGTGTATTTAATTTTTCAGACATGACTTCTCCATTTTGGCTTTATTTTTGTTGAACAAATCATGACAGTGTAATACATCATGTGTTGTTCATCCGAGGTTGTATTTAGACCTGCTAAGGATTGTTATGCCGATATGTAAAACCATAAAATTTAAAGAGAATGTACTTTCTTTTTGACACAAATGTATATTGTATTGTATTGTAATATTACCTTTTTTCTTGTATTTTTGTATTGACGCTTTATGCCTTGACCAGTTTGACTGAATTTCCATGGAGACATCCCTTATATACCTGTATATATATATATATATATATATATATATATATATATATGTGTAGCACCTTGCAATAATAGTGATAGCACACAATTTGTGCAAGAGTCTTCCCTACCACAGGAATATAAAAGGTCTAACGAATAATGCGGGGAGTAAAGATTAGATTGGAAGGCAATGTCCTCCAAGACCTCCCAGAAAAAGCTGCACAACCCAGAAGGGGGTTAATCCTGGTACGTCAATATTGATGCCAGCAATTGCAGTGACAGGAAGGATAAGGCAACAGCTAGCCACTCCTTGACAGCACTGCCACAACTTGTGGCAGTGAAACCAGCAGCCACACATACATCACTAAACGTATCAGTGAATTGACCAAGGTAAATCTCTGACGCCAAATCCTATATCCTATCCCTGGGGGTCTTTTGCACATAAATTGATGTGAATGGAAGTGCAAGCTTTTATATTTTATATTTCACTTTATAAGTTTTCGATCAACAATATTACAACATTAGTTGTGTCTCTTCTTTTTTTAGTTACACAACATTAAGAAGCGAAAGAATACCTTCAGCATTATTGTGAATGTGACTGACACCATATAAATTATTTTTTGTTTTTGTAAATACTCTACACTATTATTGTCTGTTTTTCCCTTATCTTACATGAGCAATCAGTAATCTTTGATCACTTTCTAAGTTATCAGTTACCCCATGACCTGTCAGGCACACCACCAGTCCTTAACTGTATGCTTTGCCATGCCAGGCAGGGGTTAAACAATATTTACACTGGGATACAGTTGTGTGGCTAGTCCAAGAATGTGCACTTTGACTTCTTTTTTTTATTATACCCACCACCTACTTTAAGATGATATGAGCAGCTTACTAACAGTTTTTCTTTCTGCAAATTCAAATTACAAGATGTGCTGCTTCAAATACCATGCTTAGCTATTCTACAGCATTGTATAACATAATGGCGCTATATAAATCAATAAATACTGCACAAACAACACTCACCACAGAAATCTATCTAGGAAAACAATATTCTGATATGATGAACATGTAGGTCTTATTAATATCAATCACTCCATAACCCAAATTATATCTTTATGTTTTCAAAATAACTTCTGCAAACATTATAGAAAATTATTAAATCACTGAGGCAAAACAGTGTAGACATTGGCAGCAAATGTTCTTGGAGTTAATTAAATTGAGAACTACTTAGTAAGCTCACTCTTCAGCTATAATACATATAAGCCCTTTTTTCAACAGTATTTGCTTTCATTCGTTATCACAGCATCTAACACTTGTTATACTATGATAGCACAGAAAGGTACTTCAGGAGTTTAGAAATACATGTGACCATTTAATTAACCGGCAGGCAGACTGCTTGGGCACATAAGTTGCTTCTTTGTGTGAAATGTACACGAATACTAAAAGATGGAGACAGGCAGAGAGCTTGTCACAAGCCGCATTCTATCCATCTCAGAATAAAAATAATAATGCCTTCAGTTTTCTATAAGTTGCTTGTCCTCATATGACCCCACGAGCGTTCCCCCTCCAAAGCATGCTAGACATTTCAGCAGCATAAAAAGGCGGTTCTCCCTGAGCCTTGCTGCTTCATAGTATTTCCTGCTCAGCCAGCAGCAAGGATCGTGTTTTGAATGGCTAGCTCCCCAAGTGGCAATTCTTTACAAGTGCACGTCGCCTCAGGTCAAGTTACACACCTACAAAAATGGCTAACTGGTCTGAAAATGCTACAAAACCATGCGTTCTATGATGCATATTCAAACCGGCGACTCCAGTAAATTCCCCTTCCTACAAAACTACCTTTACTGTATTATATGGTAGCATTTCCATGTTTATGTAATTTATAGGCGCAGACTGCTAGATGCACAAGCGTTTTGTTTTGCTTTTTTACCGGAGCGCATCCACTCCGGTGGGGACGCCGGTGGATTTCCCGTGCGTGGGCGCCGACTAACAACTACAACCGTGAATGTAATATAGTATTGCTACCACTCCAGTTTAAATGACAAGACGCATCTATATGTGGATGCTGACTTTGTGCGTAGAGCTATATAACTATTAATGAACAGCGTTAAACATGGCCGCGCCTGCATCTTACGGGTTTGTCTGCGCTCAGCCACCTTGATGCACTGTGTATATGGAGAGCTCCTGCTCCCTCCCCATATTTCCCTCAAACGCGGTATATCAGCTTCTCTGACCTTTCCCAGTGCGCGGGAAAGGAGGGGGGGGGAGCGCGCCGAGGAATACCCACCCAACGTCCGGACTTCACCTCATGTATATGTAAATAGACCATTCCTATTGGTGGCACAGCGTCATTGGGAATCGAAATCTCGCCCATCCATTGGTGGAGCTAACGCCACATAAATATGTAAATAAAGCTCCTACTTGCTAATGTGAGTAACAGAGTGAAGGGATATTTTTCAGACAAGTGTATTCGTCCGCGTCTAGCTACTACTAGTAAAGAAGTGCGTACTGGAAACAAACCGTTGGTAGTGACGGGGGCGCGTGTTAGTGGGATTTGAATCGCTTAAGCCAGTCCGCCGGGTGCGTTTTGAATTTTATAAAGTATCAGGTAGGGGGGGATAGGCAACGCGGGACAGTGAACCCCCCCCCAGTCGTGATCCTGGTACGCGCAGGGATATTTGGATCTTCCCTGGATCAAAATACTAGGAGCTAAGAGGCAGTGCTGTCAGTAATTGAGCTCAGAGCTGGGGAGGGCGGTGGTGTGTGGCTGCTGCTGATTATCGGACTAATCACCACACGCATATAGACCGGATTTATTGCGCCTTAACTACGATTTTGCTGCTTTTTTTTAAGCTCGTGAAACTCAGAAACCGGAATTTGCTTGGACTCATTTACGGTTACCCATTTTATCTACATGGATACGTTAGTGTAAAAGTACAAACTGTGTTTTGTTTATATTTGTCTTCGGGTGAATTGACGCGGCAATATCAAGGAGAAATACCCGTGAGGATTGATCACTCGGACGCCGGCGCCTCGTTTCGATTTTGTTTTGGTTTTTTTCTTCTTGAGGATTTGAGTGAAGATGCTACTCTCTAAATTTGGCTCCTTGGCTCATATTTGCAATCCAGCCAGCATGGACCACCTGCCGGTGAAAATCTTACAGCCAGGTACGCCGGTGTTTTGCTCCGCTCTCCGTGATTGAGGGAGAGTGTTTGAAGGATTAGAAGGGGTGTTTTATATCCGCGCTGAGTACTTTCTGCCATCACTCTCTTCGCTGCCATAAGGAGCAAGAAGCAGCTAATCATCAGTGTCTTGCGGTCTCCGATGTCAGAGAAGCTGCTGACTGAAAGGCGGAAAGAACTAATGGATTTTTATTTTATTTATTGCAGTGAAAACCGAGAAGGAGCCCTTTGAGAAGGTTTACCAGGTTGGCTCTGTGCTGGGCAGCGGTGGCTTTGGCACGGTATACTCTGGCAGCAGGATTGCAGATGGCTTGCCGGTAAGTCGCGGGTGGGTCTAGCGATTGACAGCAGTGCGGTGAACCCCCTTATCTGCGTTGTAGAAAGCGAAGGCGTGATGTCACTGAGAACCCCTTCTCTCTGTTTCTCTTGTCAGGTCGCTGTCAAGCATGTATCTAAGGACCGGGTCACGGATTGGGGCACTTTGGTAAGTATCTAAGGGCGTTTGTGGGGATTCTGCTATAAGGAAGCGTGTGCGTGGGGGAGACACGGCTCAGGGGAGTGTGGAGTGTTTGGGGGTTTTTCTACTGCGGCTGTAACCCGAATGCAGCATTATGGGGACACCCGCTTATGGGCGACCTTTGATCTCGTGCCAATTGGTTACAGCCTGCGCTCCGGTGGTGGAGAGCTTTGCAGTACTGTTAAAATATGAGTAACGGGCAAGATTATCATTTATTTTCTCTTTCTTTATAAGAACGGAGTGATGGTGCCCTTGGAGATCGTCCTCCTTAAAAAGGTGGCCTCTGGCTTTCGAGGCGTGATTAAGCTGCTAGACTGGTATGAACGGGCTGACGGGTTCCTGATCGTCATGGAAAGACCCGAGCCGGTGAAAGATCTCTTTGATTTTATAACGGAGAAGGGCGCTTTGGATGAGGACACGGCCCGTGGCTTTTTCCGTCAGGTGTTAGAGGCTGTCCGGCACTGCTACAGCTGCGGGGTCGTTCACCGAGATATAAAAGACGAGAATCTGCTAGTGGACCTCAGGACCGGCGAGCTCAAGCTCATTGATTTCGGTTCCGGAGCTCTTCTCAAGGACACGGTGTACACAGATTTCGATGGTAGGTATAATGTTCTCGATGCGATGCTGCTTGTCCTCGGTTGAACCCCATCATGTAGCTGTGAGTGGCACAGCCATTGCTTGGTATGCGACAGGGATTATTGTACTGGCCCCTCCCATGCCACCTCTCCACACAGTGCGGGCTATTCCACCCAGTGACGCATCCTATCGCTTTCCACACGGGGTTATTTTCTGCTGTGGGGGGGGGGGGGAGGCGACCCTGTTAATTTCCCGCATATCTGTTTTGCGTTTATAATGTGAGCGGTATATAATAAACTGCTGTCTGGGGTGTGATACATCTGCAATGCGGTTTCACCCCCCACCCCCCTTTGAACCCGTGTAGAGACACGGGGTGTTAACGGGTATCGACGCCCATAGCAATAAAGCTGGCCCAATGTTTCTTGCGATGTGGGCGTAGATAGTGATGACTAGCTATGGAGCTGCCTCACTTCACATCTGTTTGTTGTGAAACCCGAAGCTTCGGCCCACGTGACCAAGCGTTTTACAGATTCCAGGTTTTGTTTGGTATCCAAGGAACGGTAGAGAACCCAGGGAGATCTGACTACGGAGCCTTTGCACACAGCCCATGGGGGAGGGGAGATCTCTAACAATACCAGTGTCTTTGATGTAGTAGTGATGGGCTGTGCAGGCAGATAGGGTTTCTTTTCCTCCCCCCTTCTCCACTCCCTTTTGTGTCTATTTTTGGAGTGGTGCTGCAGACGACACGTGGTCCTTGGATATAAAAAAAAAAAACCTTGCTAGTAAACAGATGTGTGCGCAAAGTTAATTGCTGTGGGGGTGGGGTCGGGGGTCAATCTTTGTGTTTTCTATTGAGTCATCCACATTTTAGAGATGGTTTGCTGACCTTAAATGACTTTTTTTCTTCCCCCCCCCCCCCCCCCATTTTATTTAGGAACAAGAGTCTATAGTCCTCCAGAATGGGTCCGATATCACAGATACCATGGAAGGTCAGCAACTGTCTGGTCATTGGGAGTCCTTCTTTATGACATGGTGTGTGGCGATATACCATTTGAGCAGGATGAGGAAATTCTACGGGTTCGCTTGTACTTCAGAAGACGAATTTCCTCAGGTATGCAAGTGAATGAGTTGTTGTAATCTTTACTTTACAAATATTGTGTATGAATCTTGAATACCAATTTACTTTTTCTCTCCTCAGAGTGCCAACAACTTATCAAATGGTGCCTTTCTTTGAGGCCTTCTGATCGACCAACGCTTGAACAAATTTTTGACCATCCATGGATGTGCAAGTGTGACCTAGTGAAGTCAGAGGACTGTGATTTAAGACTAAGGACCATTGACACTGATGCATCTAGCACAAGCTCAAGTAACGAGAGCCTGTAAAGCTCAAAGAATCTTACAAAGAGAAGGGAGCATTTGTCAGATCAATGCTGCTGCCAATACTACATGGGAGAGGCTGAAGCATTGTCTACGCTACAGATAAACATTTTTTTAAAAAGTTATTCCTTTTTAGTTTATTCCACCCAAAATTACTTGCAATTATTGCCCTGGAATGAGACTTCATTACAATATGCTGATCTGCAAGTTGTAGGCCAGAGCTTACACAAAGGACTGACCTTATTTACATAAGAAAAGCAGTGACCTCTTGAATACATAGTATACTGTTTGCTCTCATAGAGCCTGGACTAGATTTTTATTTGCTTTTTGAGTGCCTTTTTGAAAGCTGCTTCAGTGGGACATTAATTTATATATATATATATATTTATATATATATATATATATATATTTTCCATATGGCAATGTATGTCCAAAGAAGATCCATGCCATTATAGGGTTTGTCTGGCATAAGGGTGATGTGTGTTGGATCAGCTCTCTTTGTAAATCTGAGCATTTGGAAGTAATGATACCCATATGGAAACACGAACACCAATATATTGCAAAACTTTTGGTTTTTTTTTTTCTTTGCATCTCCAAAATGTTTCATGAACTCTGTAGAATAGAGGATTGTTGTGTGATTTATTTATTTGTAGGAACACTAATCCCTCTCCATCACTACCACTGGGCACAACTAGGCCTCTGATTTTAAGGCCCCCTAACCATGTCAGCCTGCAAGTCTTATGTATGGGCATGTTAAATGCACAATCAATGCAATATTCAAGGACCTTTTCCATAAGTTATTTTCCTTGTATTATACAGTTATTTATTGCAATATTTTTAGATGTAACCCATCACTATTTATTTGATTAATTTATTTGTCGAGTTTATCCAACACTTCTTCATTTTCCAGTAGTTTATTTTTACCTTTTTTACTCTGCATTCCACTCATCTATTTTTTTTTCTCTCCCCTCCTCTGTTCACCCTCATTGTTTATAAACAAGCCTTTTTTGTTGGGGGCAGGGTAATTGTTGTAGAGTTTAATTTGAGTCCTAGAATGAATTTTAAAATTGTCATAATGCCTATTGTGTCTAGTTATTCTACCTTAATTAAATAGTTTATACTGGGCTTTTTGCAAGATTTTAAGTTATTGGCATTATACATTCTCCATGCATTGGCTCTGGGAGAAAGTGTAGAGTTCTACATTTTAATTTATTTTGATAGCTGTATTCCTGTGATCTAGTTGCATTTATGCAGCTTCATTTTTTTATTTTATTTGTTTAACTTAAGTGTGAAATGTATGTATATCATATTTTTTTATACAAGTATTTCAATTAAACTTTTTTTTTGTATAGAACATGTGCTGTGACTTTTTCTATTGTTTTGCTCTTCCTAAACTTTTAATTCAACAAAATGCCATCTATGTTGTACTTCCCCAAAACAAGCATTTTCCGACATATTTGGACTTAATCCATTTTTCTGACATACACGGTAGCGAGTGTTTAAAAAGCAGAGGTGTTAGGGAGGTCATCATGCCGCTTTATCAATCATACATGTGCCATCTTATCTTACTGTAAATGGTCATATACTTTTACACAATAAAAGATGTGTAATTCAAACTTGCTTACTAAATTTAGAAATACATAGCAGAAAAGGAGGGAATTCACAATTGGCTGTACTCTCCACACCTTAAGCAGCATTACATTCTGTGAGAGGATCAGGGGGGGGGGGGCTGAGTAGACTGATAAACAATAGTGATAAAGCAGGCGGATTGAAATTCTTGAAGGCAAAACTCATTGGACCAAATTACTCTTACCTTCCATTAAAGTCTGTGTTACAATTGTGTTTTAATTTTTGTATATATATATTTTTTTGTGGGTGATTGATACTTTATTCCACGTGATTATGAAAGCTGTACATTCCACAAAACTCAAATGTATGTATTGTACATGTCCCTTATTTTTCATACCTGGGTTTAATTGGCCTTCCCTAGTCCTGTTGGCTGTAATAAATCATGTGATTTGGCAAGATCTTGCACCTTTTTAAAGCTGAGGGTTTGTAAAAATCCAGAGTGGGGGGAAAAAAGTGAAAATCCATAATTAACATATTTTAACTCACAGCCCCTGAAACAATAGTAGATCTGTGAAACTTGTGCAACTCCTAAATTGCTAATCTCTGGATGACTCAGATGACACTATAAATCGTAGCATAATTCTTCCCAGATACTTACCTAGCTAAGGCCCTATTTAGGTCAGATTTGCATATTTATTCATCACCATTACTTTTTTCTCTTAATGTAAAAATGCTATGTCCTGTGTAGGTGGAATGTGAATTGAGGTGACCTGAGTACAGGTGAGTGAATATGCAGTATGTGTTGGAAACAAAGTCCCCAGGAGACTACTTTTACCCCAGGGAAGCTAAGATCAGTAGTAAAAGATGATGAAACTGATGTTTCAATCTCTGCTGTTCTGGACTGTCTCCCTTCTCCTTACCATATTAATACTGGAAACCACTAAAGGGGAGCAGACATTGTAAGAAATAAACATACAGATTCTGACAGCAAGAAATAAACATGGCTGCTTTCATGTTATGCACATAAGGTTGTTTCTAATATCTTTTTTTTATTATCTTACTGTACAGAGTAACCTTATTGCCATACAATATTTTATTTAAAATTTTGAATGCAGCTATTACCAAATTGTTCCAAACCTGTCTGGGTGTTGCTGAAAAGCGGTGGCTGCTGCTTGGAAAAAGTATGCTCCCGTGTAATGTAATGTTACATGATGTTTCATGTTCTGGCTATGGGAACCCAAATGTGGCAAGCATGCTGTTTTTACATGGAGGGATAAAGCAGGTGAATATGATAAATTAAGTAAATCCAGAGTGTGTGTCAAAGTTCTCAACTATACTATAGTTGATGCAATAACTTCTACTTTAATATAACTCAAGTATCACTTTACTGTGTGCCTTTCATACATTACAATGGAGAGCCATAATCTTTCTAAAAGCAATAGGTTGATCCATACATTATTTCCCCCTTTTAGTGGCCAAGAGCACAGGATGTTCTCAAAGTCTTTGGTCAATATTAAGCCACATTAATATAAATGCTTGTCCTGCATGAGTAGTTAGTGAGAGTTTTTCTAGTTATCTTGTGTAAATACAAATTCCTAGGATAAGAGGCCATAGAGGAAAATTAGAAGGTCAGATGCATAGTTTTCCCTGAAGCATTATGGATATGTAGAGTGGCCTCCAAATTTTATTGAAATGTTTCCACCCAATTTATGTGAATCTTGAGCCTTCAGAGGCATTCATATAATTACAATTAGTGTTACTGTGGTATTGCAATATAAAACACCATTTTTTTATTAATCAGGGTGGTTGCTATCATGAGCTTATTAAATCCTCAAACATATTTCCCAGAAGATGGCTTTTTAGTGATCATTTGAAAAGTTCCCATGTTTGTCTTTTGATATGTTTTTTATATTTCCATTGACCTATATGTGTTACTATTTAAGTGTGATGCATTATTAGGGAATGCTAAGACAATGATACCGTCCTTGCCACAAATAATTCAGTGGAAAAGTCCAGTTTCAAGTCATCAGCATTTGCCTATAGGCCTCTGAATAATTGTAGTGATTTTGAACATTGCCCATGCTTCTTAGTCACGTTGCTTAACGTTTCTAACCTATTATTTGTTGAAGAGCAAGAATACATTTCGAAATGGGCTAGTACAGTGACGTGTAAATGCTTAATTTAGACAATGAATTACAAATAAATACTCTAAGAGCTATGTAGACACTGTGTATGCTTATAGAATTTATCTCAGTTATGGTCATGTAAGGATTAAAGAAGTCTACCGTTTAATTGTACATTATGTAATGGTGTATAGATCTCACCTTTAATTCAGATCTACATGTGTATAGTTATCACCTGGGTGCTTATTATGACAGCACCTGGCCTTGCTGAATTGGCAAATGTAGATCGCATGGAAAACCAGCGCCCTCTCTTGGTACAGAAGTGTGAGCTTAATCTGTTCTACT
Organism: Spea multiplicata; assembly: GCA_009364415.1. Classification (NCBI taxonomy): domain Eukaryota; kingdom Metazoa; phylum Chordata; class Amphibia; order Anura; family Pelobatidae; genus Spea; species Spea multiplicata. The sequence goes on from VKOC01025518.1 coordinate 21,933, forward strand.
ATGGATTGAAAACAACTATTTTGGAAGAATGTCTAAGATTTGTAAAGTGGAAATTAAATAAATATTAACTATAAAATGTGAAAGTGGCTTTTTAGACCTGGATAAATATGCAAAAAGGTCAGGAAATGCTGAAGACATTATTATTATTATTATTTTTAGATTGGTGAAATATAAAAATGCTTACCACCTACCTCTTTAGTTACCTCAAATACAAATATATTATATCACTTGAACTAATAATTGTATTGAGATATTACATTATTCTTAACATAAAATTAGGTATGAAATACCAGAACATAATTTAAAGATGATCTGTAACATTTCAGATTACTGTCAATTCTAATTCTTATACCTCCTACACATATTTCACAGATCTTCGTGATAGAAACAAAGAATTTAACGGCAGATAAGAACCATTCGGTCCATCTAGTCTGCCCATTTTTCCAGATGTAAGGGGTTTAAACTCATCCTTTCAAATAAGCTTGCCTCCTGTACTTTGTTAAATCCTTTAAAGTATTTAAATGTTTCTTTCACATCACCCTCCTTTTTTCCTTTCTCCGAGCTATACATATTAAGATCCTTTAACCTTTGCTATTAATTTCTTTCCTACACACCATTTACCATTTTGTAGCTCTCCTCTGAACTCTCTCCAATGTGTCAATAAAACTCTAATTTTATAGCAAGACAGGAGGCTTCATATTTTGCAATTTTAACGCCTCAGAAGAGCAAATGAAGCGTGCGCCTGAGGCCAAAAGTAAAAAGTCCGGAAAGTAGATTCCAGGGACCAGTCAGCCGCTGACATAATGTCCGCGAGAGAGCTCCCTGAGGAGAAAGCCGCCGAGGCCGCAGCACCACGCACAGAATGAGCCCCAAAAGACCCGTCAATACCGGCCAAATCAAGGATCCACCTAATCCACCTGGCCAAAGCAGGGGCAGAAACAGGACGAAACAGACGGACATAAGAAATGAAGAGGGGACCTGACGGAGAAGTCCAGACCTGACGCAAGACCGCACTGCGCAACACAAAGCAAAACACCGAGACCGAATGGGGCTTGGTCCTACGGGAAATGGATACCGACACCCCCTCAGGGGAGAAGGAAAAGGAGTCCACGCCGAAAGCCCTAACATTGGAGACCCGACGAAAAGAGAGCAGGCACAGCAGAAGTGCAGTCTTAGCAGAAAGCTGGCGAAAAGATAAAAGGGCGTTGTCTGGCCAAGCTTCCACAAAATCCAACACTCGAGAGACATCCTAAAAGGCCGAATAACATGCCGATGGAGGACGCGCAGACCTAATGCCCCGCAGAAGACGACGTACAGCAGGGTCCTTCCCGACTCCCAAGCCGTCCATAGGAACATGGGCAGCGGAGATAGCCGAGCAGAACAAATGAATGGTCCGATAAGACATTCCCTGGGAATAGAAATGAGCGAGGAAGTTCAGGACCTCAACAACAGGGGACGTAAAGGGATCAATGCAGTGTTCCAGACACCAGCGACGCCAAATGCCCCAAGCCTGGAGATAGGATCTTCTGGTTCCAGGAGCCCAGGATCCCCAGAGTAGGTCTCTAGCCGCCACCAATAGTCCCGACACATCCCAGGATCCCCTGAAACCTTCCAGGCCACCAACGACAAACGATCCTGGCGAATGAGAGGATCCAGAAGCAATTCCGGTGGTGAGGGAATGAGCAAGGGATCCGTGCAGGACTTCTCCAGGAGGAGCTGAAACCATGGTTCAGTCCTCCACAAGGGGGTTATCATCAGGACCGCTGCACCCCAGCCACCTAGGCTGGCATCGGAATCCAACACAAGGTCTGGAACCAAGCCGAAGATGGCCCGCCATTCCATGCGTCCATGTGCGTGAGCCACCAATGAAGTTCTAGACGTGCCTCGTCTGACAGAGGGATAAAGTGGTCGTAAGACCCGGACAGGCCCTGTAGTGCTGGAGTCTGAATGGAGGCTGAGAGAAGGCCAATAACCCTGGCAAGGTTCCGGAGGGAGACCACCTGGCGACGAAGTAGTCTGCGGATCTCTTTTTTGATGGTAACTATCTTGGATTGAGGAACCCGGAGCACCGCCGCGACCGAGTCTATCGTGAAGCCCAGAAACTGGATGGGTTGGAATCAGTACCCACTTTGCTTCATTGATGACGAAGCCGAGATCCTGAAGAAGACGAATTGTGAGGAATGTATCCTGTCGTAGGGTCCTCGTATTGTGTGCAATAAGGAGTAAATCATCCAGGTAGATGTTGCACCGAACGCCACGGGCAAGAAGAAACTCAATGACCGGCTTCAGCAGTTTGGTGAAGCACCAGGGTGCGAAGCTGAGGCCGAAGGGGAGGCACGTGAATTGCCACAGACGATCTGTCCAAAGAAACTGAAGATATTTTCTGTAGTCTGGATGGACAGGAACCGTAAGGTAGGCATCCTTCAGATCCAATCTCGTGAACCAGTCGTTCTCGCTGAGGATATCACGCAGGAGATGGATGCCTTCCATCTTGAAGTGCCGGTAGACCACCTGAGAGTTCAGTGAGCGGAGGTTGGTAACGGGACGGAACTCTCCCAATTTCTTCCGCACCAGGATGTTGCTCAGGAAACAAGGAGGGTCGACGGCCCATTCGCTAGCTCCCTTGTGGCGCAGAGGAAATGGGAGGGGAAGACTGGACGGGAGGAGAGAGAAACTCTATACAAAAACCCGAAACAGTCTGGAGAACCCAAGGGTCGGAGGTGAGGACAGACCAAGTACATGCAAAATGGGCAAGTCTGCCCGCAATAGGTATGAGAGGGAAAACAGGAACGAGTCTTACCTGTAGGTGTCTTCCCTCTGGAGGCTGGGAGTCCTCTGCCTCTGGAGTAGTAGTCTCGGGAAAACGAAGTGCGTTAGCGGGACCGGTAGGTCGTCTAAGCCGTGGGGAAACGGGGTCTAGAGCCGGTGAAGGCGGCCTTCCTGGCGGCATGACCCCTCTGCCGGCCAGCCCTGGGGGGAAAACGCTCCCCGACACGGAAAACACGTTGCATGGAGGCTTGGGCCTTATTCAACAAGGTGAAAACGTTGACGTGTTGATTAAGGTTCTTGAGAAATTTTTCCCCGAAGAGGAGGCTGTTTGCCTCGGGGCCCACCTCTTTAGGGGCCAGCTCAGCCAATTTTGTGTCGAGTTTAAACAGTGCAGCCTTGCGTCGTTCCGCTGAGAGGGCGCAATTGCCGTTGCCCAGGAGACAAAACGCTTGTTAAGTCCACTCCCGAATCAAGTGCACGTCTAGGGGAGTGCCATCCACCAAAGCCTCGTCCGCCATTTGAAAAATCTGGGCCAGGGTGCCCGATACATCCAGGAGCTTGTCCTGTATAGCACGTAGCCCCTGTTCAATGCCCTTCCTGGGGTCTCTTCCGTTCTTCGTAAGAAAGGTGACAAATGACTGGTCAAACTCTGGTGTGTTTGACACTTAAGCTGGAAGAGTAGGGCGTGGGCATTCCGAACGAAGGCGCTGTCGTCCCTGTCTAGGGGGCGACGTAACAAAAACTTCAAAATATGAAGCCTCCTGTTTTGCTATAAAATTTCTTTCCTACACACCATTTACCATTTTGTAGCTCTCCTCTGAACTCTCTCCAATGTGTCAATATCCTTCCGGCGATGGGGTCTCCAGAACTGTACACAATACTCTAGATGAGGCCTGACCAGGGGTCTGGCTCTTTCTGCTACTAATGCTTACCTTTAAGTCAATAAGTCCCTCTCTTCCATTGTCACAAAATTGGAATTTTCACATCCCTACAGCTTCTACACCAACACTTTCAACAATTCATCTGACTCATTGAAATCATTTGCCATTTGTGTTGTTCTACCCTGTTGCAGACCTTTGTATCTTCTGCAAAAAAAGACATACCTACCATTAAGACCTTCTGTAATATTTCTAATAAAAGTATTAAAAAAGTACAGGTCCCAATACTGCTCCTTGAGGTACCACACTAGTCCTTCCTCTGAATATACACCATCTCCAATCTGTGTGGCTTTCTCTCTGTAGTGCATGGAATCTTCAACCCAGACAGTCTCCCTCCTCAACGCCACTGCAAGCATTATCTTTCCCTCGTTTTAACTAAATATCTGCATACACTGGCAAGCTATTAAAAGGAAATAGGTCGGGCTGGATGATTTAAGAGTGAGTACTTGCCACTGTGCATTTGCTGTAGTGCATCCTGTTACAGTCTATGCCACTGACTCTACATGAACCAACTCTAATTATGTGCTTACTGAATGCTGTCCTACCTGGTATATATTATGGGGGAATCCCCCACCCAGGTTCCGAGACCCAAAGCATCTGATAGTGGCCCTTTCTACTGTCATGCCACGCGGGAGCACAAGCAGCACTTCATGGCTTTTATTGAGCTGGCACAGCTCAAACGCACAGTTGGTGAGGGGAAACGTTCAATTAATCCAAAGGGTTCTTTTTTTTATGAAATATATCAATATACCAATATATCCGGGCCACTAGTAAAATTGCATATGCTGTGGATTATAGTTTCTTTCAGTCAGAATTAACTTTCCTGCTACAATTTAGTGACTAGTTTATCTTACATAGTAGATACTTAAGTACTTGCTTGTGTATGCCTCGTTATTCTTTTTTATTTATTTGCAGAAAAGTTAGGTCAGAGTGCTCTGTTACGGTGTAAAAGCACCAGACACTTTAAAGTCATGAGTGCACAATGGATAGCCGAGAACATGTTTCTCTGCTTCACATGAGTATGCACAATCCAAGAAACTGCTTTCCTCACATACTATGACTTTTTTCCCACTAACACATTTATTAATGTTAATGAAACTTTGTAACAAGGTTATTTACAAGTAATAATAAAAGTAATGCTTTTAAATTGTCAGAATTTGTAAATCACATTAAAATATTATCAGTACATGGCTGTTACTCTTCAACCACTACATGATTTTTACTGTCCCTGTGCGGTGAAATATTATTTTTTTAATTATATAGCACCAACAATTTACGCAGCACTTCTTACAATATGTATATTCAAGGGGTGTAAAAAACTAGAAGACAAACCAATACAATAGGAAAGAGGGCCCTGCTTACAAGCTGATCTTTAATACGTATAAATGTAAAATATCTGTGATAAAATATGTACTTTAACTTTCCTGGTTTCCCAATATCTCAGATTAATTGCTTCAGGCATTCCTCAAGGTGAGATAATTATGTGGGATCAAACTATGCTACAAACTGAGGCTACATGTGATCTGTGAAATCAATGAGAGTTGCAAGGAAACACATTCAAAAATTTTTGAATTGTATATTTTGACAGCAGCTGTTAATATTACATGTGATTTGACGACAATAGTTATGTGGTAATAGGGAAGATTGTATTCTCTATCATCCCAAATGTATTGCTTCACAAGAGAATGAATCGGGGACCGGCTATTTGACAGGGGTGGTCCTAATTCTCCAAACAGTGCTGGTTTGCTCGTGGAGGAGAGGTTAATGGGGTTACTTTTCTTTAGTAGTAGCCCTGAAAACAAGGTTAAAGAAGATTGCATGTTTTGTTACGATTTTGTTATGATTATTTTATAATTATTTTTTGCCTATATTTTACATTTTTAATAAATAAGAAATATGTGTTTTGTACTCCTAATTAATAACAGATACCAGATATATTACTATTATTATTATCTTTTATCTATATAGCTCCAACAATGAATGCAACAGTTTTTACAATAATATATAAAAGGGGTATGACAAGAGGAGAATTGATAGGCTAAGACCAATACATTAGGTGGAGAGAGCCCTGTTTGCAGGCTTACAATCTTGAGGGAATGGGTGACAAACATAAGGCACAGAGAAAGGGTGAAAGATAGTGTGGTGGTTGTGTTAGTGACAAGGAAGTTCTAGCAGCTAAGATGGTAGGCTTCTCTGAAGAAGTGAGTTTTGAGATGTTTCTTATGTGTTGGGAGGGAGGGTGGAAGCGAAAGGTTCAGTGGAAGTAGGTTCCAGAGGCATGGGACAGCACGAGGGAAATTTCTCTTTTCTACTCTCTCCTGTTCTTCCTCTTTACCTCACATTTTTTTCACTATCTCTCCCTTTTTATATATCTCCTCTCTGTCTCTCCTCCTCTTTATCACTCCTCTCTCTTGTTCTTTTTTCCCTTCCTCTCCATTTTCTCTTTTCTCATTATCTCCCCTTCTTTTTTTTACTTTATCTCCCCTTTTCTCCGTATCTCCCTCTTCTTATGATCTCTCCCCTTCTCACCATTATCCCTCCACCTTCTCATTATCTCTTCCCTTTCTTACATCTCACTCCTTTCTCCTCATCTCTCGTTATCGCCCTCATACTCTTTGTTTCTTTACTTTCTCTTTATTTTCCCTTTTCTCCGCAGCTCTACTTCATTGCATTATCTGTCCCCTTTCTCCCTATCTCACCTCTTATTCATTTTTATATTTGGAACCCCCGTCTCTTCCTTCCCTCTCCCTAAGTAATTCACATATGCACTGGCACAACTTTTTACACACAATTTCACATCTGCACAGACATAAACACTCACACTAACACACATGCATAAATACTCACTAACACACACTTACACATTTACACACCCATGCTCACACACATTTACACAACCATACTCATATACAAACATTTGCACATCGATGCTCATACACACACATACACATCCACAGGCTTGCAGATGCATATCCATACTCACACATACACATCCATGCTCACACACCCTTACACATACACATCCGTGCTCAAACTTTCACATACACATCCATGCTCCCACACGCATCCATGCTCACACACATACACATACCTGCTCTCACACAAACATACACGCATGCATGCATGCTCACAAACAGTTATACACTTTCCCTCCTTACATCCCCCCCTTACCATCTCCCACTTTCCCTCACATACCCTCCGCCAACTCAGTTGTAGATCTTCTACATGCTTTTCTAGTGCATACATCAACCCCAGAGTCTCCATTTGAGGCTATGAAGTTGAGATTCAGGGATTCAGCCCAAGTAGCGCCCTAGGGACAATGGCTCATCTCACATTTGCCAAAAAACATATTGATGACCCCCAAGACTTTTGGGATAATATTCTGTGGACTGATGAGTCAAAAGCGGGACGTTTCGGAAGACATGGGTTCCGTCATATTTGGCATAAAGCTAACACAGAATTCCACAATAAGAACATCATATTAACAGTCTAAAACAGTGGCGGTAGTGTGATGGTCTGGGACTGCTTTCCTGCTTCAGGACCTGTGTGACTTTATATCTGAATAAATCCAAATCTGGAACATGTATAGGTAACATTCTATGCTTTGTTTATAAGCAATTGCTGATACTGATTTTATTAGACACATCCTCAAAGCAGGTCTCACACGGAAATATATACACTCACAGGTTGTATCTGAAAATAATTTTGACAACTGTTCACATCTTTAGTAGCTTCCTGTGTAGAAGTAGAAATCGTATGACAGATGAAGCAATATAGATGTTCTGAACACATTCTGCAGGCTTCATGAGCTTAATGTGCAGACATTAGCAGAAGCTGAATTTGGCTAGAAAGACTTACAATCTGCTGTTTAGTAAATCATATTAAGATGTATTTATTGTATTTGTACAATGCATTTTATTTATATGCATTCAGATCTGGACCTTGTACGTTGTAGTTATATAGGCTACTTGGGGCATACCTCAAAGGGATCCCTCTTTACAATGGACAGTCCCTCTCTTGTCCCAAATACCCCTGTCCCTCTTTTTGCCCATGATGTCCCTCTTTTCTGTTATCTCAATATGTTCTGAGTGTATCATATTGTTCGACAGCACTAAAAGTTACAATAATGATTAAAGAAACAGCATAAATGTATTTATTACTATTTGCATTTGGTATATATATATAAATATATATATATATATATATATATGATTCTCCTAAATGTCTTACACAGTTAAATAAATAATTATCTAGAGGTAAGAAAAGTCTTGGTAAACACTGCTCACTACACCCCCTAAAACAGCATTGTATCTCTTTGGCCATTTGAAATGTTGGGAGGTATGAGTGACATATACAAATGGAAGAATGGCTGGACACAATAAAAGATTTAATACAATGAAATATAACCAATTGGTGAGTCAAACATATATTGTTATTCATAGTTGTGTTCTTTGTGTGTGTGCTATGTTTAGCTGTGAATGCAGTGAGTAGTGTTCTTGCGTAAGTGTTCAGGTGAACTGTGATGTCTGTAAACTATTGTATGAGTGTATAACTGAGTGCTGTAAATCCTGTTCTTGCTTGAGTGTCTGTCTCTGAGTGTTTTCTTCGCATGCCAATGGCTGTGAGTTTTGTTTGGGAAAAAGGTGCAGCTTGAAAGTAGTCTTAGAATTAAAATTGGCCATCCCCCTAACTGACTTTGCCACACTGAGACTAATACCTTGTAACATGCTGGGTCCTTAATACCCTCCTTCCAGAACTCTGCCTTTGGTTGCATTATCTATTCCTATTTGTAGACCATGTTCCAAACATCCACCTTCTACTTTCTTACCTTTGCTAGTATCAATAAATATTTAGAGAGAGAAAGCTATTATCAGAGTTGATAATGTGTTTCTCCAGCAGTCTCTGATTAAAGCCCCTTTTCAAAAATTAACAATATACAACTGAACAAATTTAAAATATACATGTATAAAAGGAAGAGGTGGCACTGCTCTTGCAAGCTTGCAATATAGTAGGAGGTTGAGGGTTTGAGACAGAATATGAGCAATTGCTTGGGCAAGTCAGAATAAGTTCTTGAATTATGCATATATATATATATATATACATATATACTGTATATATTACACTTGTGCATTCAGATTCATACAAATTTCAAATGTACTGAATTATGGCAAATCCATGAAAACAAGGGTGGACTCCCCACGTAAATGAAGCAAAAAGTTCAGAAATTTTATCCGAAATTTGCGGGGGCTTTCACTAACTCTCTCTCATTCTCCTTCACTCTCTCTCTCTCTTACACGCGCTAAATGTTTTCCTCTAACGACCACTTCCACATCTTCTTGTTTTTCTTTACATTCTATCTTCTCTCTTTCATCTTCTCTTTCTTTAATTAGAATGGTGGCACTTCCAGTGACGTCCTCTTGCCTGATCCTCCAATCGGGGGGGGTACCCATCACTGAGAGTGCCGTGCACCTTTCAGTGACGTCCTCTTACCCGAGAACTTGATGTGAACTTCCACTAAAATGACTGTGAATCGAGCCTCTACTTAGGGGTGTACTCACTTTTGTTGCCAAGGTTTAGACATTAATGGCTGTGTGTTGAGTTATTTTGAGGGGACGGCAAATTTACACTGTTATACAGGCTGTACACTCACTACTTTACATTGTAGCAGAGTGTCATTTCTTTAGTGCTGTCACATGAAAATATATAATAAAATATTTACAAAAATGTGAGGGGTGTACTCACTTTTGTGAGATACTGGATATATATATCTATAGATAGATAGATATGATATACATCTTTATTCTCTCAGATGGTTACTGTGACTGAGCCAAAATTGAATTACTAGCATTTTTAGGTGTCATAAAGACTATATAGTGTGTCATAATACTCTATTTTTGTTTCAATGGAAACTTTAGCCAATATCATGGAAGAAACCAAAATCTATGAACGCAATCCTTGTGTCAAGAAACCGCTTGGTGTGATGTAGTTTTCTACACAGAAATGTTCACGCTTCACAGAATAAATTTGAAATCAGTGCACTATTAAACCCAAGGGGACCTTACTGAACGGTGGCAAAGGAGACTTTTATGTAATGCTGTGATTGCAGCCCTTCTGTTACATAGTTACATAGTTATATAGGCTGAAAAAAGACATGCGTCCATCAAGTTCAGCCTTTCCTATATCTGTTCGTTTGTTGCTGTTGATCCAAAAGAAGGCAAAAAACCCCAGTTTGGCTCTTTCCAATTTTGCACTAACCAGGGAAAAAATTCCTTCTTGACCCCAAAATGGCAGTCAGATTTCTCCTTGGATCAATAAGCTGTTTCCCCATAATTAAAGATTATATCCCCGAATATTATGTTTTTCCAAGTATCCATCCAGTTGCAGTTTAAACGTCTGTACAGACTCCGATAAAACTACCTCTGCAGGCAGAGAATTCCACATCCTTATTGTCCTTACTGTAAAAAAACCCTTTCCTCTGCCTTAGACTTAATCTCCTTTCTTCCAGTCTAAACACATGACCTTGTGTCCTATTCATAGTCCTGTTTATGAACAGATTTCCACACAATGGTTTTTATTGGCCCCGAATATATTTATATAATGCTATCATATCCCCTCTGGGGCGCTGTTTTTCTAAACTAAACATTTTTAAATTTGTTAACCTCTCCATAACTATAGTGCTCCATTCCTTTTATTAATTTTGTAGCCCGCCTCTGCACCCTTTCTAGTGCTATGATATCCTTCTTTAGAATAGGTGCCCAAAATTGCACAGCATATTCAAGGGGCAGTCTTACCATTGATTTATACAGAGGCAAAATTATATTTTTATCCTGCGAATTGATGCCCCTTTTTATACACGACAATACCTGACTGGCCTTAGCAACTGCTGACTGACATTGCACATTGTTGCCTAGTTTGTTGTCTATAACAATTCCCAAATCCTTCTCATTTGTCGTTACCCCTAATTCACTACCATTTAGGGTGTAGGTTGCTTGTGCATTCCCAACCCCGAAGTGCATAACTTTACATTTATCTACATTGAACTTCATCTGCCATTTGTGTGCCCAGTCCCCCAGTCTATATAGATCCCTCTGCAGCACTGTAATATCCGTCTCGCACTGTATTACTTTACTTTGTTTAGTGTCATCATCTGCAAACACAGAAACATAACTTTCAACACCTATTGGCAGGTCATTTCTAAATGTGTTGAATAAAATTGGTCCCAGAACAGAACCCAGAGGAACACCACTTACCACTTTTGACCAGCTTGAAAATGTACCATTTATAACAACTCTCTGTTCTCTATCTCTAAGCCAATGTTCTACCAAAGAACAAGAATTTGCATCTAGACCAATTTCCTTCAGTTTAAATACTAACCTATTGTGTGGAACCGTGTGAAACACATGTACACACATGTACACACAAATAATTTCTCCCTAACCCATGCATATACACTAACTGTCCTTTACCCATACAAGCACTATTCCTCCTGCTTTGCCATGAGCTAAATACCTCATTCTACAGCCACCCAATTTCTACCCATCCAAGCCACTCCTTCACAAGCCCATCCGACCCCTCCACCAAGCAATAACACTATAAATACATGAATATATAAATAGTTTTTATTACATAACGCAACAAGCAAAAATATCACTGTCCTCCCTAAAACATATCATAAAGCAATCCAAGTATGTTAGGTACCCTAGTCTTAACAGAGGCTCAGAATGTTAACTATGGAAAATCTAATATTGAATGTTATTGGAACTGGTGGAATGAAACATTTCAAGTTAACATGATGACCTTTAAAAAACAGCACAGCTTTTGTGAGTGGTCAAATATGAGAGGTATGAGTTGGTATTAGTTTTGTTAGCATATGCATACTTGAGGAAGGAAAGCATAACTTTTGGTTGTTGTGGGGTGTGTCAAAGTGAGATAAACAGTGTTTATGATACAGAACAACATGTTTTATTACCTTAATGTGTTTTTAGAACTCTGTGTTTTAAAATATTGTTTATGCCATGACTGATCCAAAATCCCTTTTAATAGGTCATTACTGAGTCTGGTAAGTTGGTAAATAATTCTGAAGCAGAAGTGATGCAGATGTGAGTGTATGTTGCTGATTCTAGCATATGGTACCTTTTTTTAACTAAATGAAGATAATTTAAAAAAATGATGGATATACATATGAAAAATGTGTAACTACAACAGAACAACCCTCTTATGGCAGGTCATATCTCTCTTTCTTTAAACTGTCCTTAAGAGGTAGAGGGCAATAGTACAAAAAAAGTATATATTTTAATGTAGGTAATGTATTATATCCAGCATTCTTCAATAAGGTAGTCAGGTTTGAGGGAATTTAAGGCATATGCCTCCATATGCAGTCATACAGACCCCACACTCAATAGATCTGTCTGCAGACAGATGACTGCGAGTCATACTTTCTCACAAAGGCACAAGTGCTGAACAGTTATGAACGGTAACTACATCTTCTTGGTAAGGCAAATGCTTAACAAAAAAAAATATTTCAGTGTAAAACTTTTTAAGAAAATGTATATATCCAGGGGCATATGTTTGGGGACACACTGTGTGGGAGAAATATGAGATAGACAAGCTATTTGGCAGTACTGACAAGCTGCTTGGGGACAAACATGGCATAAACAAGTTGTTTGGGGGCACTAACAAGCTGTTTAGGGCCAAAGTTGTGACAGCCAGCCTGTTTGGGGGCAAAGTTGTGACAGCCAGCCTGTTTGGGGGCAAAGGTGGTCCAGGTAGGCTTTTTGGGGCACTGACAAGCTGGTTGGTTGCAACGATGGCACATACAAGCTGTTTAGGTGTACTGACAAGCTGTTTAAGGACAAACTGTGTGGGGATAAGGATGGCACAGACAAGCTGTTTGGGGGCAAAGCTGGAACAGTGTGACATGTTGCTTGGTGAACACTTTTTTTAGCTCTAGGGGGCTGTGATTTATAGCTACACCTATGTATATATCATAGTTAACCAACATAAAAATAATTGTAAACTAGATTGAGGATATTTTTACATTTGAAAGTAGGAGGGGGGGTGAAAATATGGGATCAG